>SJXQ01005737.1:11402-53964 GCA_006408695.1 Aepyceros melampus
ATTTTTTTCTACTCGCCTCCCAGGCAATGCCCACACCATACCTCATCTCTTAGGACCGGGATGTTCGGGAGGGAGCGGACTTGCTTATGGTGAAGCCAGGAACGCCCTACCTGGACATCGTACGGGAGGTAAAGAACAAGGTGAGAACAAGGGTGTTGCCACCTAAGACTGAGTCCAGATCAGGTCAGTCCTGGCTCTGTACACCGTGTGACCTTGGGGAAGGCATTTTCTCTTTCTGGGCAACAAGGGCCAGAGTTGGGGCTGGGGAGATGAGAGTATGTCCACAGATTCTGGGACCTTTGATCTAGGGAATCTCAGAGTTGGAAGCAATCTGCCCAGGAACTGGAACATTCCCCAACCTCCCATATCCCATCCCTGCCAGGGAAACACTGTGGGCCTCTGTGCGAGGGCTCGGAGGAGCCTTTGAACAACTCAAGAGTGGGCCAGGCTGCCAGCAGCAATGACTCAGGTCTTCTGGCAGGGAGGAAGGGACACCAGAGGCACAACCACCTCCCTGCCACTTCAACCTGCCTGTCCCCCACTGCTTCCCCAACAGCACCCTGAGCTCCCCCTGGCCGTGTACCACGTTTCTGGAGAGTTCGCCATGCTGTGGCACGGGGCCCAGGCCGGGGCATTTGATCTCAAGGCTGCTGTACTAGAGGTCATGACTGCCTTCCGCAGAGCAGGTGAGCAGGCAGGAGTGGGGGGTTTTGACCCGGGCCACAGGGAACTGATAGGCAGCTTGCCCAAATAGGGAAATAAAGTTAGGGACAGCCTGGAGTCGCCTATCTGGAAATGCCAGTGATCTAAACAGACAGGCTGGGGAAGGGACATGAAACTGCGGGGCAGAAGGTGAGCAATGAAGCATGAGGAGCCCTCAGTTACTTTTTGATTTTGAGACCTTGGGCAAGTCACTTCTCTAACTTCAGTGTCCTTGTCTGTAGACTGGGGTTAAGAGAGATGGTGCGTGGTCATCAAGGGGATTAAATGAGATGCTGCATGTAATTGGCATATGCATGTCATTTCAGAAATCAGAGCTGGTTTTGTTGGTTAGGCACACGGCGTGGTGGGGGGAACTCACAGCTTGCTGATTTCCCCCACTGTGCAATTTTATACATTGGCACACTGAGGCCCAGAAAGAGAAAATGCCCTCCCCAAGGTCACAGTGTATAGAGCTAGGACTGACCAGAACTGGACTCAGGTCCTAGGTGGTGACACCCTGGGGCTGTGCCTCTTCATAGCAGTCTTCTTCCCACCCCAGCCCTCACCTCCCAGAAGGTATTTCCCGAGCTGATGCCCTGCCCTGCTGCCCGCTTCTTTCCCCACACAGGTGCCGATGTCATCATCACCTACTACACGCCTCAGCTACTGCAGTGGCTGAAGGAGTGATGGAGAAAGTGTTCCAGATTCAAGAACGAGAACTTTTCTATTCCTGAGCCTTGGAGAAGTGAAAACCAAAGTAAACGATGCTTTTAGAACTGTGCGCTCCTGCCCTCTTCCTGCTTACGTGCTGGCGGGTGCCTGGAAGCCCTGGGTGGTTTCTGCCAGCCTGCCAAATCTTCCCACTTGTAGCCACATCCTCACTGGCTCTCCCAGGCTTCCCAGCCCCTCCTCTGGGTCAGTCCTGAAGCTCACCTCTGCCAACCCCACTCCTTCCTCGGGTTGCTTCCGCTGGAAAGCCACCAGGACTCATGGCATCAGCTCAGTGGGGTCTGGGAGAAGGGCTTGGAACATTAAGGGAGAGAGGGAAGTTGATTCTTGGACCCTAAGAAGCTCTGGAAAGCTGGAGCCTCTGGCAGCAGAGGTGGGCACACAGGCCTAGATTGACACCCTGGGTTTAGAGTTGACATTTGCTGCAATTCCACTGGAAAGCGATCCCCTCACAGGCCAGTGGTTGCCAGGCTGCCTGAAGTCTCCTGTTGTTCTCTGAGCCATAAACCCAGAGAAGAATTACTCATTAACAAGCAGAAAAGAATTAATTCATTAACAAGCAGGAATGCTGCCGAAGGATCGAAATTCAGAAGCAAAGAGAGAATTCCTGACTGTTGGCGATGGTACCACCAAAAAGGCTCTTTATTGCAGAGATATTTCTTGAGAAGGTCTGCATTGTGCCCACGCACAATACCGGGTCCTGGGGATATATAGCAGGACAGACTTCAGCTTGTCTCTGCGTGGAATCTACACAAGGGAACCAGGGCGACAGATGCCAACAAGAAAACAGACAAATAAGGCAGTTACAGATGGTAATAGTGCTTCCAGGGAAAGAAAGGGTCTGAGACAGAATAACATGATGGGCCTCGCCTGAGAAGCCCTTCCTGAGACTGAGGGGCAAGGAAAGGCCTTTAACAAGAGGAGAGGGAAGTGGACATCAGAAGCTGCGAGGACAGCAGAGTATGCAGGTCCCTGCGATAGCAGGAACTCCATCGTGGGAATCAGATGAGGAAGGTGGATGACAGCACCGGAGGTTGCAAAGGTAGATCCCACACTTCGTAGGAAACTTGGTTTCTATTTGGGATCTGATAGAAAGCCATCTAAAGGGTCTTAACCAGGCGTTAATGTGTTCCAATTTCCCCCATTCTGCTGCTATGAAAAAAAATGGAGGGGCGAGCCAGAACCAGCCTAATTGGGAGCCTGCTGCAGACCCCAGGGAACCATGCCAGTGGCCTGGACCAGGGCTGTGGCGGTGGAGAGCAAAGGAAGCGGAATGTGCTCAGGATACATTCTGAAGACCAGAAAAGCAGGCTTTGCCAATGTTTTCCTGTTGGAGAACTGAGGCAGGGAACGAGATGCCTTCGTGGGTTTCTGGCTTGAAAACAGGTTTCTATTGGTTCTTCTAAGAGGATGCGATGTCATGTTCCCCGCCCCCAAGTGAAAGTTTAGGCCCAGCTAAGGAGGGGCCAGTTTGTAAGTCCACCCACCTGTCTGCAGAGTGACAGAGAATCCCAGCTCTAGAGCCAAAGCAAGACTATTCTGGATGTTAAAGCAGTATAATCTATTTTAAAATTTAGAAATACCTGAGTTAGAGGCAGCTCCCTCTGACTCCTGGTGCTCTTCCACAGAGCTGTGGCCACCTCATTCTGTACTCAGCTTTTGGGACGTGAAGAATCACCTTGAGACTGAAAACGTGAGAGATGAGCCGCTGACAGGTCTCCGAGTTTGGACCATGCCAGAACCTTGCACCACCTTCGTTTCTGTGCTCCCTGGCCCTGAACTTGTTTCTGATTAGTGTGGAAGAGAATGTTCTTCAAGGCCATCCCACACTCATCATTGCCAAGCTGAGAGGGGGCCCAGCTCTGTTCTAGGCACAAGGAGATGGGAGGCAGACACACCCTTTAGGTACAAACCATTCTCAGGAAGCAAATAACTGTCCCAAGCCCTCAGGAGTTAACATTGAGCAGAGTGATGATAGGGATCCCTGAGGAGAATCAATAGGCAGACCTGTTACCACTGAGGTAGTGACAGGTGCTGTGAAGGCCACCAGGCATGACCTGGTATGAAGGATCAGAAAACACCTTCCTCAGGTCTGACATTCAGACCTAGACCTAGAAAGCAAGTAGCCAAGCTGACACATGTTTAGGGACAATCATTCCCAGCAGAAGGGATCCCAGGACCAAAGTGAGCTGGACGGCTGGGGTGGCTGGAAGACACAAAAGGTTTTTAATGGTTTTTTTTTTTTTAATTTTTTTCTAAATTATGAAAATATAACACGTTTACAGAAGACTTGGAAAATACAGTACAAAGTTAAGATTTTTAGTTGGAATTTCAGTTTATAGAAGCATTTTGACAGCACTGTGGCAAAGCACAAAAAAGGAATGTGGCCTAGAATGAGTGGTACCGTGGGGATGGAGAAGAGATTTAGGACTTGGGTGAGAGGTCAAGGGCGAACTTGGCTGATAGGCAGGCCATTGACTGAGGTGAGAAAGCTTGGAAAGGGAATCCCTAAATTTAGCATGGGTTTGCAGTGAAGAAGCTCTGTCTGTTAGTTTATGTTTATATGACTCTCTCAAGGCTGCTCAACAAGTTTGTGGCAGAACTGGGTCTAGAACCCCAGTCACCAAAAACAGCAGAGCTGGGATTTGAAATCACATAGCCCAACTCGAAGGCCGTACCCACTCGGCGGTACCACCTCCTAATAAACAGTAACAAAATTATAGCTGTAACACGGATGCTCTTAGTAGCTCTAGTAACAGGGCACATCCAGGAGCTGAGCTGCCTTCAGGCATATGGGCTATGTGAGTGGCGCCCTCTGGAGTCAGGACTTAGCACCCATGGTACCGTAACTTTATCCTTGGGCAGAGAAGTCCGCTTTCACAAGCAGCGAGGCTTATTATTCCGATTTCCAGGTACCTGGTGAGCATTAAGGCCTCTCTCAACACAATATGATTTTCTTATTTCCCTCTCAAGACCTGCCAGCTTGGATGGTAGCTTGTCCCTTAACGTGGCATCCCGCAGACCACCACAAATAACCAACACATTCCCTCATCCTCACTTTTCATTTCACTAGGTCCCTCAAACTACCTCAGTGGGCATACGGTTGAGGTCCCCCAAAACAACAAGCATTTAAACCAGACATTTGACAACCGACTTCCCCACTAGGGAAAGGGGAATCCTGGCCTTGCCCTGTGTGTGGACTCTGCCAGTTCCACTAGGGAAAGGGGAGTCCTGGCCTTGCCCTGTGTGGACTCTGCCAGTTCCACACAGTAGGGCCTGTCACTTGCAGCACCCCATACTCTGCCTTGTTCTGGGCGCTCTTGGTGCCAACTGACAGATACAGTCTCTTCTGGAAGCCTGTATCCCTCCCTATCTCTCATCTGTGTTTGCCTCAGCTTGCCTTTATTCTAATATGGATTTTTGCACTTGATAGCAGCAAGGTCCTTGTCTGTGAAAGTCGCTCAGTCATGTCTGACTCTGCGATCCCATGGACTGTAGCCTGCCAGGCTCCTCTGTCCATGGAAGTCTCCAGGCAAGTATACTGGTGTGGATTGCCGTGCCCTTCTCCAGGGGATCTTCCTGATCCAGGGATCGAGCCTGGGTCTCCTGCACTGCAGGCAGATTCTTTACCATCTGAGCCACCAGGGAAGATGGTCCTTAATCCGTTGTATCCCAGTATTCACATAGCAGATCTCTGGAGGTCTCTGGTCCTGCTCGGGTCACACGACCAACCTCAGTTTAGTCCCTGTGAACAATGGCATGGGAGATGTGGCAAGGAGATGTAAGGCTGGTAGGATCTCGGGGCTTTTGCACCTGTGGTTGTCCCCTTTGCCTGGATTGCTTTTTACCTAAACTCTGACAGCTTTCTCCTTTTTCATTGTTAAGATCTTGGTTTAAATGTCATGGCCTCAGAAAAATCTGCTCTGGCATCAGATTTAAAGTCATTCCCCAGGTACTCTGTATTAGTCAGGATTCATGTTCAGTAATTATAACAAAAGCCAAAATAATGATAGCTTAAGATGGAAATGTGTTTCTGAGTAGTCTGGGCTCTATGGTCAGTTATATGGTGTGGGGGGTCATGGCTCCTGCCTTGTTCTGTCATCAACACATCTTGGCTTCCATCTCATGATCACAGTTGGTGGATCCAGTTCCAACCATCAGGCCCTCTTTCGGTCAGCAGAAAGAGGAGATGAGCAAGTAGTGGGCATGACACTTCACAAGGGCACAACCCGAAAGTTGCACATGTCATTTGCCCTTGTCTGAACTTAGTCCCATAGCTACACCTAGTTGTGTAAGAAAGGCTGGAAAAGAGTCTGGTGGGGCAGCCCTGTGCTCAGCTACAATTTGGAGATTCAAGTACTAAAGAAGATGGAGAGATGGATGTGGGGGCAAATGGCCAGCCCCACCACATGGAGTTTTTGTAATGACAGACACAATGGCCAGAATTCAAAGAAGTCCTTAGAGACCATCAGGTTAAACACTCTAATTCAATAGATGAGAGACAGACTCAGAGAAGGGACTTGTCCAAATTCACACACGCCAGTGTTAGGCCAAGGCTGGATCTGTATCTCCTAACTTCAAGCCCAGTGCTCAAAACTAGAGGAGTGATTGCAAGGTGTAGAGGTGAGAGATTGCTTAGGACTATCTTTTATGCATTGTCTTAGCTTCAAGTACATTTTTGTCTTCATGTATTATGTCTAACGAGAATATATTCATGTGCTATTCATGTAAGTGAAAACTTGGCCAATATACATGAAAAAGTATTATCTTCACTACTTAACAGAGAAAATCAAAACCATAATGAGATACCACCATATATCCATCAAAATGCCAAAAATTTAAAAAAACATAGACTGCAGATTTTTGAGAATGTGGAGCAAGTGGAACTCTCCAGCATGATTGGTACAACCATTTCAGAAAACTGGCCCCATCTACTGAAACGACATACACATAACTATGGCCTCGTGATTCTACATCTAGGGATTTACCCAACAGAAATACGTATGCATGTGACCAAAACATGTGTTCA
The DNA here is from genome assembly GCA_006408695.1 of Aepyceros melampus. Classification (NCBI taxonomy): domain Eukaryota; kingdom Metazoa; phylum Chordata; class Mammalia; order Artiodactyla; family Bovidae; genus Aepyceros; species Aepyceros melampus. The sequence continues at coordinate 17,863 of SJXQ01005737.1, forward strand.
AGGATATCCATAGAGGGCACTACCCTGGTGGTCCACTGGCTAAGACTCTGCACTCCCAACACAGGGAGTCCAAGTTTGATTGCTGGTCAGGGAGCCATATCCTACATGGCAAAACTAAAGATCACCCATGCCACAGCAAAGATCTTGAGTGCCACAGCAAAGATCTTGAGTGCCACAACGAAGACCTGGCACAGCCAAATAAAGGAATGTCCGTAGAGGGTCTCTCCTGGCAGTCCAGCGATAAGAATCCAGGCTCCCACTACGGGGTCCCAGATTCAATCCCTGGTTGGGGAACTAGATCCCATATGCTGCTGCATGGTGTGACCAAAAAAAAAAAAAAAATAATTGTTTTAAAAAAAACAGCCAGTATTGTGACACGCCAGGTGTCTCCAGGAGCAATCACTAGGCCAGAATCCACACAGGGGAGATGAAAGAATCAACCGTCTAGGAATTCCTGTCATCTGCCTTAGGGAGGAAACTATCTGTGACATGGACCTATTTTTGAACTCGCTAATTTTTTAACAAAATTTTATTTCAAAATAGCAGGACTTATCATTGGCCTTCCTGTTGATTCTCAAGGCTCCCTTCTCTGCTGAAAAACTTACCCAAGTCAAGCTTTCATTTGCTGGCCAAGGTCTGTGACTCTGAACTTTGTATTTCCTCCCAGGCCTGAGACCAGTGAGGGTGAGGCAGTTCTGAATAAAATCAACAGAGCAGCCTTGGAATACAGAGGGATGTTTTGTTTTTATAAAACAAAACAAAAAAGACATGGAGGGAAGAAAGGAATAAAATCGCATGCATGTTTGTGTGCTCCTAGAAAATGGTCTGTTAGCATAAAAACCCAAACTGCAGCAATCCCTGGGAAGTCGTTGGACAATGGAGAGGCCATTGCTCTTGCTCAGCTGTACTTATCCTTAATCTTTGCTTGGTTGCCCTTCAGATCTTTGCTCCCCCCCTAACTGGTTCATCCAAAGAAGTCCCCTGTCACTGTTCATGAAACCACTGTTTTCTACCTCCATAGCTCTTACCACCTGTGAGATCTTGTTTATTTACTTGATTTTTTTCTGCCTGCCCCTGTTCCTTGAGGACAGAAACCTTTTCTTGTTTCTCATTGTATATATCCTCAGTAAAGAACAGGGTGTCAGACATAGAGCAGATAAGGTCAGCACAAATTTAGTGCCCTCAATAAGCAGTTAGTGAATGAATGAGGTTGGGCTGTTGCTTTGTATTTTTAAAGATTTTTGAGATGAACATGACTACTTTTGAAGTAGGAGATAGATGGGCTCCTGGGCCAAACAGCTGATGTTCGTCAAGTGGAATGACACTGAAATATTATCCTCAGCCAGATGAGAACAACGCCTGATTTCGGACACCAAATGGAAGAAATGAACCAGCAATGGGGAATTTGTTAAACAGAAATGGAAAAGTGGGGTTTTTTTTACTGCTAACAAGCAAGGGAAAGAAGGAATGAGTAAACAGCTATAAAACCCCCAAGAATAGGCCTGGAAGAGTCCAGCAATCCTAGTTCTACTCTAGCTGTTTCTAGTGCACGCAACTAGACTTCCTTCACAAATTTAATTCCTTAATCACTCTCTGTCTGTGAATTCTATCCTGCACCCGGCATTCTTTTCCCCCACACACATCCTTTTAACTCCTTTGGCATTTTTCATTTCAAAAAGGTTACCAGCCAATAACCTCTTTGATGACCAGACTCAATGTTATGGCCATTTAAAAACTCTGCATAAAAGAAAGTGCAAGATTGTCACTGCTTTGAACCGTATCACACACCCCCGAGCAAAGCCTAGATTATAAGACCTCTCCCTTTTCCCCCAGGGAAGGGGAAACATTATCCAAGGCATTAGCCTGCTGCGTGCTCTCCGCCATGCAAAGAAATAAAGCTATGCTTTCTCTTTCCTCCAAAACTGTCTCTGTATTTCTATCAGGCATCCCTGCAGTGCACAGACACCTAAGATGTTGACTTCTCTTTTCATCAAAAGAAAAAAAGTTTCTACGGAGGACTCTACCCTCAGCAAATTGTCTTGGGTTAAGACAAGTACCGACTGGGGACTCAGACCAGAGAAGGGCAGCACCTTGCCCAAGTTTACCCAGCACTCACCAAGCCAGACTAGGACAGAAATCCCCTCCTCCCAATAAGCCTGGGCACCCGGTGGGAGGAGGGCTCCGAAACCAAGGCAGGCGGAGAAGGAACTTCGGCGGGGGCGCGGAATGAGCGGGGAAAGCAGTGTAAATGAGAGGGACCGCGAGGCCGATTGGGCGAGGATGCGGAGGCCAGGGGCCCGCAGGGAGCAGGGAGGGCCTAAAGCGAGCGAGCTGATTGGTGCGGTGCGGGATCTGGAACCGAGAGGGTGTGGGGTCTTAGGAAGGGGCAGAGAAGGAAAAAGGAGGGAAGCGAAGGATACAGTGAGGTGAAGGTGCCGCCGGAGCGAGCGGAGAAGCAGAGGGGAAGCGGCGTGGAGGGGAGATGTGCCCACCACGTCTACTTACTTGGCCCGGCTTTCAAGTCCACGTGAGAAGGAGCCCAAGGAGGGGCACCTTTCGATATTCAAGTGGCGCCGGAGGCCCAACGTAGATGGTGCAAATTCCTTGTCTTGGAATTTTATTGGTATCCCACATAAACCAAGTTATTCAGCCTCTTTTTCTTCACTAATTTCTCCTACTATTTTCTGGCTAAATTCCCATCTGACACGTGGGTCCTCACCAAGCCTACTAATTCTGCCTGGGCTTCTAAGATTGGACCAGGGAGGCCTCAGTTCCTCCTCTCCTTCGGGAGAATGGAAAGACACCTGTGGCCTACGTAGGTGGTGATTGGTATTCCATGTAAGCCAAGTTATTCAGCCTCTTTTCTCTGCTAATTTTCTAATCCCTCTATATCTGTAATTAAATAAGTTTTTCCTAGGATGCTGACTCCATCCCCACCTTCGAATTACCCTGGATCCATTGGGGCGGGGACCCCGGCAGAAAATAGATGGGGAAACAGTAGAAACAGTGTCAGACTTTACTTGGGGGGGCTCCAAAATCACTGCAGATGGTGATTGCAGCCATGAAATTAAAAGATGCTTACTCCTTGGAAGGAAACTTATGACCAACCTAGATAGCATTTTCAAAAGCAGAGATATTACTTTGCCAACAAAGGTCCATCTAGGCAAGGCTATGGTTTTTCCAGTGGTCATTTATGGATGTGAGAGTTGGACTGTGAGGAAAGCTGAGCACCGAAGAATTGATGCTTTGAACTGTGGTGTTGGAGAAGATTCTTGAGAGTCCCCTGGACTGCAAAGCAGATCCAACCAGTCCATCCTAAAGGAAGTCAGTCCTGGGTGTACATTGGAAGGACTGATGCTAAAACTGAAACTCCAGTACTTTGGCCACCTCATGAGAAGGGTGACTCATTGGAAAAGACTCTGATGCTGGGAGGTATTGGGGACAGGAGGAGAAAGGGATGACAGAGGATGAGATGACTGGATGGCATCACCAACTCGAAGGACATGAGTTTGAGTGAACTCTGGGAGTTGGTGATGGACAGGGAGGCCCAGCGTCCTGTGATTCATGGGGCTGCAAAGAGTCAGACATGACTGAGCAACTGAACTGAACTGAACTGATTATAGTCTTCCTTGCTTACATAATCTTTTACTTGAAGGACAAATCAATAATGCCATAAAACTTCAGGAATCTAGTTATGGAAACATTTCTATTTGTTATTGGAAAATTCCAGAGAGGTTTCTAAATGTGGTTTTTAATTTAATCAACTCATAAGGATTTAGTATTTTGCATAAAGAGACACATGTCATTTACACAGTGTCATTTTATAAAATCAAATGTTGCACTTAAGCTTATACTAAGTATATATCCTGCAGAAGCGACATGCTTATCTTTGTATTTTGAGATTCCATCAGAGGATAGGCAGGTGAAAGGGAATTTAAAATATAACTTGAGAATCCACTTTTTTTCCCTCTTGCATTTTAAATACTAGATTTATTGTAATTCTTTTTTTTTTAAAGTTCTGTTCTCAAGAAGGGTTTGAATGTGAGGGCACTAGAGAGCTTTGGCATTTAGATTTTCCATCAATTTCACAGTCAGGGCAGACAGGTAGAGTCATCCTTGTTGTTAAGCAATTTCTTTGCATAAAATTGGAATCTGTTTACATATCCCTATTAAATATTTCTACCCATAATATAACTCATCATCTCACTTTTCATTAACTGTTGCAGTCAGAAAACTGATTTTGTGATTTTTTTTCTATGCTGTGCTAGAGTCCATTTATCTGGAAATATGGGCTTTTTATTTTTTATGAGCAACAGGCTCTTGATTTTATAAACACTCTTAAATTATAATTGTCCAAATTTCACAACTTTGACAAATGAAAAAACCTGCCATAGCTCAGAACAAAAAAGTACTAACTTTAGATTTAAGAGAAGAATGTGAACTGAAAATCCATTTTTTTTTCCTTTCTTGTCTCTGTTCCTACACTTCACATGTGTACTGAAAGCAGGTTACTTTTCCTCCCTTAGTTTCAGTTTCATCTTTAGTAAAACTGGAATGATACCTTGTTCATTCCAACTGAATTTAAGTTTCACTAAAAATTTCATTTTAAAATGGATCCTTTGAAAAGTTCCTGTAATTTTTATATTTTGTCAGTGTAACAGCAATGGTTACCCAAACATAATGGTATTTGGATCCATCTTATTTTCAACTCTGCCCAGAAAAAAATATAAACGAGAGAAATGTAAAGACAATGGAATTTTTTTTTTTTTTTCTTTTCTTGGGTCTGGCAATATAGTGTTCTGGAGATGAAAATTTATCAGGTTCTGAGTCAGGTCTGACTCAAGACTCAGTCAATTTATAAAATAACTTTGACCAAAGATTTGTAACTTTTGATAATTTGTAACCAAAGATTAGACCCTTTGTGAACATTCTCACTCTAATATTTCTTTGGCATTTTTCAGCAGGCAGTATCGACATCTTTCATCAGACAAATCAGAGGGTCTATGAGACAAAACTTGTTAGGAACACTGTTTCCTGTGGTTTTTCCAAATTATAGATTGCTTAGGAACTTCAGAAAGTGACAGTCAAAACACTAAGTTCAACAAAGCTGTTATAATACAAGGAAAACAGAGTTGTAATTTTCCAGAACTTGGATACTGGAAACATTACTCTTCAGAGATGCTTCAGTATTATGAATAAGAGGATGTTTAGTGCTGAAAGTGAAAGTGAAGTTCCTCAGTCGAGTCTAACTCTTTGCAACTCCATGGACTATAGCCTACCAGGTTCCTCTGTCCATGGGATTTTCCAGGCAAAGTACTGGAGTGGATTGACATTTCCTTCCCCAGAAGATCTTCCTGACCCAGAGATTGAACCCGGGCCTCCGCAGTGCAGGCAAATGTTTATCGTTTGAGCCATCAGGGAAGTCCTGTTTAGTGCTGAGTGGAAGGTAAACCTATGAGGATATAGCAGACCACAGAATAATGTTTAGGAGCAGAACACCTTTCCTAAAACTGAGAAATGGTAGCCTATCACATCACAGCCTCTGATATGTGTTGAATATGAGGCTGGTCTTTTTTTTTTTTTTTTTTTTAATGTTAATCTCCCTTATTTTACCTAAAATATTTTCACGGGATATTTTTTCTTTTTATTAAGAAGCCTGGCTTCTGAAAAATTCATATTAAAATATATACACCTGTAAAAATGATTCTTAAAAGTCTGTTCTGGGAGGTCTATCCTAAATATATATTTATCATATTGTTTTTCAGTCACTAAGTCACATTCAACTCTTTGCGACCCAACTTTTGAACTGTGGTGTTGGAGAAGACTCTTGAGAGTCCCTTGGACTGCAAGCAGATCCAACCAGTCCATTCTGAAGGAGATCAACCCTGGGATTTCTTTAGAAGGAATGATGCTAAAACTGAAGCTCCAGTACTTTGGCCACCTCATGTGAAGAGTTGACTGATTGGAAAAAACTCTGATGCTTGGAGGGATTGGAGGCAGGAGGAGAAGGGGACGACAGAGGATGAGATGGCTGGATGGCATCACGGACTCAATGGACGTGAGTCTGAGTGAACTCCAGGAGTTGGTGATGGACAGGGAGGTCTGATGTGCTGCAATTCATCAGGTCACAAAGAGTTGGACACGAGTGAGTGACTGAACTGAACTGATTTTATCCTGAACTTCCTCATTTATCTGAGCCTGAGTGGTCCACATAGTGTGAGCATCCTTGGTCCAGTTTTGAATAAAGTTGTGTGTTTGAATTGAGGTATGTAAAGCAATGCCTGTGACAGCGGCAGTAGTGCAAATGGCTATTAATCCCAAAATGCCAAGAGTTAACTATCCAATGAATTGTTTAGATTGCTGAAGTAATTTAGTAAGTAGCTGGGAGGCAAGTCCTGCCATGGGACCCTCCTCCAAGGGTCTTTGGAGATCTACTGGCAACCACAGATCACGTCTAGATCAAAAATCAAAAGGGATTCATTTTTTCCCAAAGAAACAGAGGAATTAAGACAAGTATAAAATTTGCAATCTATATAAGTCACAGAACATAAAGTCTTATTAAACTGCAAGTTCCCTATAGCTATAACAAAAGGAAGGGGAACATAAGCTTGTATGAATATGAATGATTATAACGAAAGGAATAGTTACTATGACTACGACTGGTCCCCATAAAATATCCAGTTTAAGTTCCAAGTTCTTCGGTGCTCATGGCAAGTTTCCAGATATCCCATTGTTCAGGCCCAATCCATTTATTGAGGGCGATTCGAGGGCAAGGGAGTGCCATTCCACCTTCAAGCCAGCCAAGAAGTCCTTTGTCATGGTAATGTTCCATCGTAGTATTAGTAACCTTCCATGCTACTTGAGTAGCATAATCACATACAGTGCTATTAATATCACCTGAGCAGTTAGACAACCACCTACCATGGGGTCCCCAATCAGCAATGGTGTAATTGGCCACAAGCATTAATTTCCCTGATTTAGCTTGACATCTGTCCCAATGAAGAGGAGTATATTTAAAGTTCTTATATGTAAACCTTTTACATAATGATTTTTGTCCTTTTCCTGGAGTTTCAGTAGTGTTGACATGGTTCTCATAGAAAGAAGGAACAGTAAACAGTCCAAGCAACGTCCAAAAGTTCTTTGAAGGCAGAAAGAAAGCCCATGTTTATCGGCTAATGTTAACGCATAATTCTGCTGGACCCATGCATAGAGGAAGGACTTCATACCCTCGAGAAATATTAATTAGTCTCTCTTCTTCAGGATGAAAAGGCCCCTCCAAGCTCCAAGGAGGAGGCATATGTACTAAATCATTCGTGGATACGATCGATCCTTTATCTGTCCATTCTACAACCTGCAATAAAGGGGGGTTGAGTATATAGGCCCAGTAAATATGATTAATTAATTCAGCTTGAGCAGGGGAAGCAAAAGCAAGCATTGCAACAAAAATATTTTCTGGATTCCAAGGCATCTGTTGAGAAACCAGATTTCAGCTTGATTAGTAAGGATTTTTATTTGTCCCCAAGTAGGGAGATCATGAGGTCGATGACATCGATGGCGGTGCTTCTTGGAGATTTTTAAAGCCGCCATGGCCTGTATTGGAATTACTTCCTCCTGGGGGTTTTGTCTTTTCGTCTTTATTTTGAACACCGGAGGCTCCCCTTGGATGGATCTTCCGAAGAGGAAGCCAATTGAGTTCGTTGAATCCATCTAGAAAAATACAAGCATACCCCTTTCCCTTGTAAGATTGATTTCCCAGATTTCCATTGCTTAGTTAGCCCATCTAGGTACCAAATGGGCAGAGGAAGAGAGGTATCCTTCAATTCCTCGAAATGTTTTTCTGCTTGTATCAAGATATCTCTTTGTGGTAAGTTTAAAAAATTTAAAACAAATAAAGCTGTATTAACAATAGTTGTAGGATTATAGAGTATTTAGTGTTGCGATCTAGTAAAATCTGCTCTGGATAAGGAAGATAGAAATGTTCCTGTGTATTCCCCCTTTTTATATTTTTTAATTTGTAGTTTCAGTGTGTGACATTCTTGTTCAACTAAGTCCTATGCTTGTGGATTGTAAGGAATGCCTGTAATATGTTTAATAGAAAAAGATTGTAAAAATTGTTTGAATTGCCTAGAAGTATAAGCAGGGTCATTGTCTGTTTTTATAGAGTTGGAAGTTTCCATTAGTGCAAAACAAGCTAATAAGTGGGTTATAATGTGTCATGTAGCCTCACCTCGAAGAGGTGTGGGCCATATAAAAGAATTTGTGTTAATACAGACATGTAGAAAAGAAGATGGAGAAAGTTCAGGGAAATGAGTTACATCCATTAGCCATAATTCATTGGGCTGTAATGCTCGAGGATTAACACTCTGTGCAATGTTTCGAAAATGTAGGGGTCTACAAGTAGAGCAATTATTAATGATATCTTTACATGGCAGTATGGAATTTTCCAAATTTGGTGTAAGGAGCCAGCATTACTGTGCAATAGAGCGTGTTGTTCCTCAGAAGTAGCAAAAAAACAAGTTTATCAGCTTGTTCATTACCATGAGTCATAGGCCCAGGAAGGCAGAAATGTGCTTAAATATGGGTAATATAAATGGGGGAGGTGCAGTCCCTAATAAGAGACTGTAGTTCAAGAATAAATTGTTGAATAATAGGTTGATTGGAATTTATAATAAAGGTTTCTATATTTCTTAATATAAAACATCAGAGACTATATTAATAGGGAAAGGATATAGGTGAATAACTTGAATAAGAGCATATAATTCATTTTGTTGAACAGAATGAAATTTAGTATAAAAGGCTTTATATTTTTTGAGAGATCAGAATGAGGCTTTGGCATGTTTAGTTCCATCTATATAGAGAACATCAACTTGAGGTATAGGTCGTGATATGACAATGTGAGAGATAATAAATTCAGTATTTTGAAGAAATTCCAGAGTTTGTTCGAAGGATAATGAAATGAAATTTCCCAATTTATTTTGTATTAAACAGAGTTCTTGTGCCTCTTGTGAAAGTGAACAAAGGCTATTTAAATTGGGATCTCCTTTCAAAGTATTGAATAGGTTAGTCAGTTGATAATTTGCAATGCCTCAAGAGGGTCTAATCCAGTTTATATCGCCTAAAAGTTTTTGAAAATCATTCAAAGTTCAAAACTTATCAACACGAATCTGTTAGTTGGGTAGTAAGACGTTGTCTATTAACAACAGATACTAAGTAATGATGAGGTGTAGAGGTTTGAATCTTTTCAGGGGCAATAATTAATCCAGAGTCCTTTAAGTATTGTTGAGCTATGTCAAACATTTGTTGAGTTTCTATAACAGATGGAGCTGAAAACAATATATCATCCATATAATGAATAACAAGAAAATTAGGAAATTGTTTTCTCACAGGTTCAAGGGCTTTGGCTACATAATATTAACATATGGTGGGAGAATTCATCGTTCCTTGAGGCAATACAGTCCATTGATATCGTTTATGAGGCCCAATATGATTAGGATAAGGAAGAGAAAAAGAAAATCTCTCTTGGTCTAGAGGTGCAAAGGTATAGTTAAAAAAAAAAAAAAAAAGCAATCCTGTAAATCTATAATAATAATATGCCAGTTTTGAGGAACAGTGGTAGGTGATGGAATTCCTGGTTGCAATGCACCCATTGGTTTCATAGATGCATTAACTTTTCTAAGGTCTGTTAAGAGATGCCAGTTGGAAGATTTCTTTTTTATTATAAAAATGGGAGAATTCCAAGGGGAATACGATTTCTCAATCTTTAATTTCAATTGTGCATTCATAAATTTTTTTAGTAGCCTCTAATTTCTCTTTTGTAAGGGGCCACTGCTCTGTCCAAATAGGCTAGTCATTTTTTCAAGTTATTTTAATAATTGTTTGTTAAGTGGGCAGTGGCCCCTAGGAAAAATGTGGAATATATATTTGAGCTTTTCATTGCATAAGTAAATCTCTTTTTACTAAATTAAGGAGTGTATCTATCACATAAGGTTGTAATGTTGCAGACTGGCCTTCTGGTCCCTCACATGGATATATTTGGACACTTTGATAAACCTCTTGTACTTTGGTTTGAGAAACTCCTGTAATTTGGCAAGAAATTTTTTGTATAGGCCAAGATTTGGGCCATAAGTGTTTGGAAATAATAGTAATATTGGATCCAGTATCAAGAAAACCATAAAGTCTTTTGCCATTAATTTTGATATTTATATTTGGTTGTGCATATTCAGATACTATTGATTTCCATAAGGATTATTTTTGATCTGTACTGCCAAATCCACCTGTTCACATGTCATTAGAGGAGTTAATAGAAATGTAAGGTAAAAGAAGTAGTTGGGCAATTTTGTCCCCCTTTTTGAATTGTCATAGTATCTGAGATGATATCATAATTTGAATTTTTCCCTTATAATCTGAATCAATTATTTTAGGATGAATAGTAATTCCTTTATAAGTCAAACTAGATTGGCCAAGTAAAAGGCCAAAGGTTTGTGAGGGTAGGGGTTCAAAAAGTCCAGTAGGTATTCTAGATGAGACTGCTTGAGGAAAAAGAAGAAAATCATTAGGGGTGGTATATCAATGGCAGCATTGCTGGATGTTGAGGGTTTGAGGGAAAAGATGGAGTTTGTCCCTGGTTTTTGTTGATGGGGACCCGGGGAGTCCCCAGCTTGGAGTTTCTGGAAATAGGCTTCCCTTCAACATCATATTTAGATCAACATCCTCTGGCCCAATGTATCTCTTTATGGCAACGAGGGCAGATTCCTGGAGGTTTTTAACAGTTTTAATTTTTTGGTGTGTGCGTTTTAGGGAAATCTCTTTTTAAATAGATCTTGTCCCTACATGTAAAACATCCTTCATTTCCCTTTTTAAAAGAAGCAGCCATTGTTTCAGCTAACATTTGCAGTTTCTGAGTTTCTGATCCTAAATTGTGATAAGACTTTAAATAATCAAAAACAGTCTCAGTCTCACGAATTGGAGCGATAGCTCTTTGACATTCCTGATTTGTATTTTCATAAGCAAGCAGTTTTCCTAGCTGCATTTTGGTCTCTTCTCTGATAACACTATGGGAAATAGCAATGTTCAATCTAGCTAAAAAAATCAGCATAGGCTTCATTAGGCCCTTGGAATATCTTTGTATAGCTGCCTTTAGGCTCCCCTTGAGAAGTAATTTGATCCCAAGCTTTAAGGGCAACTTCTTTCAATTGCTCAATGAGCCCCCAAGATGACAGTTTACAGTGAATGATTCTGCCAGATTAGTGGTCTCTGAAGGAGAGTTAACTCCAGGACCAAAGACAGGTCTCAGTCACTCAGAGCTTTGTGTGCAAAATTTTGTTTAAAGTGACAGAACAGAGAAAGCTTCTGACATAGACCTCAGAAGAGGGTAGAAAGAGTACCTGCCTCACTAGTTTAAGTGGGACCTTATATACTTCTCAACTAGCTGCTGAGAATAGTAAAAAAGAATATCTTACAACTCAACGTTTTAAGGGTTCCATTAGGCCCTCTCCCAAGACATATATCCTGAGATAACTTTGGCACAAGATTAGCCAGGGAGAACAAGTGCCAGACAATGTCTCTGGGCCAAATTACTGTTACTGTGTAATCAGAGGTACAAGTCTTGACATACAGGTTCCCAGGCAAGATTTGTTACAATTGTAATCATTAACATAGAGCCTAAGGAAAGCATTTTCATGAGTAAGACATTGTGTTGTGTAATCAATCATTAGGTCTGGACCTAAAGAAAGGTCAGTTCTCCAGCAAAATACATTGTTACACAAGGCTTAAGAAAAGCATGAGTGAGAATGTTTGTTTCCTTCTTACAGGGCCTTGGACTGCCTGCCTAAGCTTTAACTCTTTCATTTCCTCTTGCTTTTAGGAGAATATGGTTGCTAGGGAAAGGGAAGGAGAAATTGTTCTGTAACTTCTTCCTGCTGGGAAGAGGCACAGACCCTAAGTTGTTGAGGCAACATGTTTTCCCTATCTTCATATTGAGGGTCTCTGATCCAGGGGCCCTGAGTAATAGCTAGAGGAGCGAGTGGAAACTGCAGGAGCATGAGCAATCACTTGTAACTTAAATGTCCAAGCCACTTAGATACAAAGTTCATTAAGTTACAGATATAAAAAGCAAAGAGCAAGAATAAGATGACTACAATTTTTACAGTCAAGATAGTTTCCCACCAAGGAGGGCTTTACATTTGAGCTTCTACAGCATGAAGTTGTCCTGTATTGGTTAAAATTTCAAAAGCAATTTGGTTTTGAGGAGCTCAAGCCAATGAGCTCAATGCTCAAGTTCAAGCATTAGAATTGGCACGATCTCGGGCCACATCCTGAAACCACATTATCCATTGAAGATATTTTCCTGGTTTAAGAAGAGCCCTTATCAAAAGTCTGTGACCAACCTAGACAGCATATTAAAAAGCGGAGACATTACTTTGCCAACAAAGGTCCATCTAGTCAAGGCTATGGTTTTTCCAGTGGTCATATATGAATGTGACACTTGGACTATAAATAAAGCTGAGTGCCAAAGAATTGATGCTTTTGAGCTGTGGTGTTGGAGAAGACTCTTGAGAGTCCCTTGGACTGCAAGGAGATCCAACCAGTCCATCCTAAGGAGATCAGTCCTGGGTGTTCATTGCAAGGACTGATGTTGAAGCTGAAACTCCAATACTCTGGCCACCTGATGCAAAGAGCTGACTCATTTGAGACGACCCTGATGCTGGAAAAGATTGAGGGTGGGAGGGGAAGGGGATGACAGAGGATGAGATGCTTAGATGGCATCACCAACTCGATGGACATGAGTTTGAGTAGACTCCTGGAGTTGGTGATGGACTGGAGGCCTAGCGTGCTGCCGTTCATGGGGTCGCAAAGATTCAGACACGACTGAGAGACTGAACTGAACTGAACTATCAAAAGTCGCCAATCATAAGGAACAAAAATTCCAATAGAAGATGACATAGCATTTAAAATTTCCTTAGTAAAAGGCAAATGAGGGCCATACATACTTATAGCTTTTTACATTTGTTGCATGTTAGAAAAATCAATGGCTTCATTTTGAGGTATTATTTGCCCTTAGGAGTTAGTATTTCTCAAAACAGGAAAAGCAGAGAAACCATCAGCTTCAGAGATTCGAGAATGCAAAGCTAGTAACTCAGAAAGCCTTCGTCATGAAGGAGAATGAGTGGATAGTATTTTCTCATAAATACGAGTGCATTCCAAAGGCTTTTCATTGTCATCAAGAAAATTATTGTCAACGTCAGTGTCAAAAAGAGCCTCAGAAGAATCATCAGGGTCATCTTGTTCTTTTTCTTGAATTGAGGGGACTTTCGGTTTTGTGCCCATTGCAAGAGGAGGAGGAGGAGCACTTGGGGCACTTGGGGCTGGTGGGAAATTTCTGAAATATTTTATGTTGTTCTAATTGAGCCTTTTGTAAAATTTCATCATCTAATTTATATTCATGTAACAAGTGTTGCACCTGTTGTTGAATATCAAGGGGGCTAGAATTACTTTGAAATGGCAGAATTGCAGCTTTAATAAGAGCCCATTAGGGCCAGAAATCTATTGGAATATTTTTTCCCCATCTTGAGGCTCTTTCAACATTCCCTGGTTCCAAATTTCTAAATCGAAACTGCCTCATCAGGGAACCAGGGATTATGTTCAACCGCTGTTTGAAGCAGTTTCCATCAGCCTCTATTCACTGATGGAAACTGAAAGTCTATGAACTTTAAATAAATGATGAAGTAAAGTAGAAAAGTGGTGGGACTTTCCAGCCGTTTGTCCCATATCCCCGCACTTAATCCAACCTCCATAGGTCCACAGTCACTCCGTCTACTTGCCAAGGGTGTTCTTCAGGTCCCTGTTCGGGCGCCATTTGTTATGGTCTTTACAGACCAGGATCTGGGGACTGGAGTTGACGAAAAGAAGGTAAAGGAAAGAAAGACATGGAGGACCCAAGTCTCGAGTAAAACAAGCGTATTTTATTTGCAGAAACACATGCTTATATATCTTCAATAAAATCATTACTCAGCCATTAAGAATGAAATTCCATCAGTTGCAACAAAACGGATAGTCCTTTAATTAAAAGATCACTGAAGAGAGTCACTGAAGGGAGTCACTGAAGGGAGTCCAAGCAGGTGCTCTTTCCCATGATCTCAGTCCTGAGAACTGCGTGCAGCTCTGCTCGTTCCTGTATTCCAGGAACTGATAAGGAACAGAGAGTCCTTGAGAAATGGTACACAAAGGATGAAAATGCAACATATTGGTCCTGTAAAAGTGAACGTCTCCTGACAGTTCATTAAGACCTTTTTTGTATAGTTCTATTTATCCTTGCTACCTCTTCTTAATCTCTTCTGATTTTGTTACTTCCTTGCCAATTCTGTCCTTTATTGTGCTCATTCTTGCATGAAATATTCCCTTGGTTTCTTCAATTTTCTTGAAGAGATCTCTAGCTTTCCCATTCTATTTTTTCCTCTATTTCTTTGCATTATTCACATAAGAAGTCTTTCTTATCTCTCCTTGCTATTCATGGAACACTGCTTTCAGTTTTGTATATCTTTCCCTTTTTCCTTTGCCTTTCACATCTCTTCTTTTCTAATCTATTTGTAAGACTTCTTTATACAACCATATTGCCTTCTTTCATTTCTTTTCCTTTGGGATGTTTTTGTCACTGCCTTCTGTACAGTGTTCAAATTATTACATTGTACACTACTATTATACACAGTGACTCATCTTACAATTTATTTTTAATAAGTGAAAATGATCTATTCAAATTAATTATTTATTATACAGTTTCAACATAGGAAAAGAATATTCAACATATAGCTATATATTTAAAATTAATTTGTTATATTAATATGCATATCCACCTTTTGGGAGTAGGGACAGAATAATCTCTAAATGAGGGTCCACGTTGGTGTATTAATTGTCATGTAGATATAGATACTTTATCAGTTGCCAGAGGCTGAATAGACTATTATTATGGATTGGATCTGGTAGGTGGGCCTTCATCAGAGCAGAGATTCAACCTTCAAATGTTAGGAGAACTAAGAGAGAGCATGTACCCACAGTGAGAGCAAGTAGCATCATACCATAAAAGCCCAGCTTTTATATTTCTAATATATGATTCTTACACACACAGACAATGCTATCTCCATCCAAATGACTGTATGTTTTACTTACATAGTGGGGGAAATTGGTTTACTTACCGTATGCAATATACAATGACAATTATTTCTGAGTTATTCATTTACATTTATATGGCAGAGATTAATACTTATTTACATGTGTACATTGTACAAAAGTTATGGAAAGCAGGTTTCTGTCTTTACACCCACAGACTTAAATGGTACTCTGTAGGAGTGAATCTTTATTGATTTTTAGTCTATGGCTAATAGTTGAAGATACACAGTGGGATTGCCAGTATTACTGATAGGGACAGAATGAAGGGACAAATAGGTGATTAAATAGTTAATTCCACTAGGGGATTGTAAGTAGAAAACTGGGAGACCCCTGTTAGTTAATGATTACTCAAGAAAGCAGGTTTGCTTAACCACAAAATCAAAGCAGGCTTGCTTAGCAACAAAACCATGCAGCAGAAGCACAATACATACCCCTATACAAAATGGTGACAGGCGACCCATGTCCTGCCCAGTGAGCTCAGTAAAGTAATGATTTTCTAGATATGCTCCCTATACAAAAAATCCAATACTTTGTGGACCTCACTTTACCATGGAGGGACAAGAAAACTCCCCTGCTCAACCTTGAGGAGGAACTAATGATGAAAACACATCTACACTAGCAATTCAGGAAACTTTCAGGGAAGTCTCTAAGTGAAAAAGAAAGAACACAACTAGAAATATGAAAATTAGGAAAGTAAAAAGTCTATCAGTAAAGGCAAATCTAGACAGAGTATTAAAAAGCAGAGACATTACCTTGCCAACAAAAGTTCATATAGTCAGTGCCATGATTCTTACCTTAGTCATGTATGGATGTGAGAGGTGGACTATAAAGAAGGCTGAAAGATGAAGAATTGATGCTTTTGAACTATGGTGTTGGAGAAGACTCTTGAGAGTTCCTCAGACTGCAAAGAGATCAGACTAGTCAATCCTAAAGGAAATCAATCCTGAATATTCACTGGAAAGACTGATGCTGAAACTGAAGCTCCAATACTTTGGGCACCTGATGCAAAGAGTTGATTCATTAGAAAAGACACTGATTCTGGGAAAGATTGAAGACAAGAGGAAAAGGGGATGAGAGAGGATGAGATGGTTGGATGGCATCGTTGACTCAATGCACATGAGTTTGAGCAAGCTTCAGAGATGATGAAGGACAAGGAAGCCTGGTGTTCTGCAGTCCCCGTGGAGTCACAAAGGGTTGGACATGACTGAGTGGCTGAACAATAACAAAGGCAAACATATAGTAAAGTTAGGAAATTATCCACGCACAAATCTGGTAGAAAAGTTAACAGAAATAAGTGGAAAATCACCTATATCCAAAATAAGCAGTTAAAAGATACACAAAAAATTCTGATATAAGACATGCTGTCAAAAACAGTAGTTGTGAAGGGAGGAGAATACAAATGCAAGGTTTTTAAATACACTTAAAAATAAGATATATATACATATTCCATGATAGCCACAAACCAAAAATCTATAACAGATACACAAACATGCAAAGGAATTCTAACATAACCTTACTGAGACCTTTAAACCAGAAGAAAGGAACAAAAATGACTGATAACTGCAAAACAATGGACAAAGTGGCAATAGGAACACACATAGAAATAATTACTGTCAATGTAAATGGACAAAACTCCAATCAAAAAACAGAGTGGCAAAACTAATACAAAAACAAGACCATATGTGTGCAGTCTACAAGAAAATCACCTTATATATAAAGATACATACACAGATGGAAAGTGAAGAGATGAAAAAAACGTATTCCATTTGAATGAAAATCAAAAGAAATCCAGGATATCAACATTTATATAGATAAAATAGCCTTTAAAGACTGTTACAAGAGAAATGACGGATATTACCAAATGATCAAGTAATCAATCCAAGAAGAAAACATAACAATTGTTAACTAATATGCACTCAACATAGAAGCACCCCAACATATAAAGCAAATATGAACAGATATAAAGGGATAAGTCAACAGCAGCATAATAATAGTAAGGGACCTTAGCACTCTATTTACATAAAACAATAGATCTTCCAAACATAAAATTAATAAGGAAGCACATAAATGACATTAGATTAGAAGGAATTTGCATATATATTATTTTCTAAAGAATCTTTCATTCTTTTATTTTATTACATATAACAAATATATGTATATGTATCTCAAATATATATATATATATATATATATCACAAAAGGAGCCTTCATACATTTAAGAAGACAAAAATCATATTGAGTATCTTTTCCAATCATAATGATATGAGACTAGAAATCTTCTAGATTTACTACAAGGAAAAGCTGCAATAAACACAAAACATGAAGGCTAGACTGAACTGAACTGAGGGAAACAAAGGGGAAAGACATTATTTCAGACCTTTGGTCTATTACATTTACATCCTCTTTAAGAAAACACGTCAGGGTCAACTGGAAAGGAGAGTGCAAAGATCAAGCATCTTGCCAAATCCTTTAAAAGTCTCAGATGCAGATATTGACTCAAGATCTCCAGATTAAAAAATGTCTTGGGGCAGAATAAATTTCCCAAATCCTAGCAAGGACTCCTGCAGGTCACGAGAGACAATGGTAGATTTTAAAAAGCTATTCTGACTTCGGTGAACAAGGGGAAACATCAAGTATTTATCACTGTTGAGGAACATCTTACCCTATAAATTTACCCCCAGAGACATTTTAAATTTTCAAGAAGAACCTTTAAAGAACTACATAAAACAAATATTTCTTTTCAGAAGACACAGGCCACACCACTGACAGCATGTCACATTCCATCAAAACATCACATCATGACTATCTCTCTGAACAAGCTTTCTGCTGTAAGAATCTTTGAAATGACTCCATTGAATTCTTAGCAACATCATCAAATTTAATTCATGCTATGCTTTTCAAAACAAATGTCATTTTAAAAAGAGAAAATATTGAAATATATTGAAATGAATCACTTGACTATCACCTTTAAAATGGCATTTGAACTGTTATCTGCCACTTTGTTGAATCAATCGCCTTGCACTTTTAAAAATCTTAGATCACATACAGCTGTCACAAAATCCTTTATGCAACATCCATTAATAAAAGTTTTTATGGTTTCTTTTTTTAAATTCTACATGATATACAATATTAATGTATTTTACTAGAAACAAGCATTAAACAAAAATAAAATTCAATGAAAATATTATGATTGTCAAGCCTAACTCTACCAGGAAGCATGGTATTAATTTCTTTTCAAATATATTCTGAGGACTAATTACAGTCTGTATTATTTTGATACCACATATCAAAATAATATTCATTTCAGTTCTATCGTTCAGTCGTGTCTGACTCTTTGCGACCCCATGAATCATAGCACGCCAGGCCTCCCAGCCCATCACGAACTCCCAGAGTTTACTCAAACTCATGTCCATCGATTCGATGATTCCATCCAGCCATCTCAACCTCTGTCATCTCTTTCTCCTCCGGCCCTCAATCCCTCCAGCATCAGAGACTTTTCCAATGAGTCAACTCTTCGTATGAGGTGGCCAAAGCACTGGAGTTTCAGCTTTAGCATCAGTCCTTCCATGAACACCCAGGGCTGATTTCCTTCAGAATGGACTGGTTGGATCTTCTTGTAGTCCAAGGGACTCTCAAGAGTCTTCTCCAACACCACAGTTCAAAAGCATCAACACTTCGGCTCTCAGCTTTCTTCACAGTCCAACTCTCACATCCATACATGACCACTGGAAAAACCATAGCCTTGACTAGACGGACTTTGTTTGCAAAGTAATATCTCTGCTTTTCAATATGCTATCTAGGTTGATTATAACTTTCCTTCCAAGGAGTAAGTGTTGTCTTTTAATTTCACAGCTACAATCACCATCTGCAGTGATTTTAGAGCCTCAAAAAATAAAGTCTGACACTGTTTCTACTGTTTCCCCATCTATTTCCCATGAAGTGATGGGACCAGATGCCATGATCTTCATTTTCTAAATGTTGTGCTTTAAGCCAACTTTTTCACTCTCCTCTTTTACTTTCATCAAGAGGCTTTCTAGTTCCTCTTCACTTTCTGCCATAAGGGTGGTGTCATCTTCATATCTGAGGTTATTGATATTTTTCCCGGCAATCTTGATTCCAGCTTGTGTTTCTTCCAGCCCAGGGTTTCTCATGATGTACTCTGCATATAAGTTAAATAAGCAGGGTGACAATATACAGCCCTGAGGTACTCCTTTTTCTACTTGGAACCAATCTGTTGTTCCCTGTCCAGTTCTAACTGTTGCTTCCTGACCTGCATACACGTTTCTCAAGGGGCAGGTCAGGTGGTCTGGTATTCCCATCTCTTTCAGAATTTTCCACAGTTTATTGTGATCCACACAGTCAAAGGCTTTGGCATAGTCAATTAAGCAGAAATAGATGTTTTTCTGGAAGTCTCTTGCTTTTTCTTGATGATCCAGCAGATGTTGGCAATTTGATCTCTGGTTCCTCTGCCTTTTCTAAAACCAGCTTAAACGTTTGGAAGTTCACGGTTCACGTATTGCTGAATTACCTAAGTCTAATTTCAACCCCAGAACATGTTATCACATGGGGTGAGGAAGATAGAGGCTGTTCACAAAGTGCAATTCACATATTGATTATGAATCAAATTTCTTTATTTGCTAGCAAAACAGGGCTCTCTGCTTATTTTCCTCAGTGAATTTACACAGAAGGCAAACTCACTCTGCTTTTCCACATCAAGGAAAACAGACAATACTGCAATTGGAAGGAAATTGGTACCAATTAAGACAATTGTGCAGCTGTGAAAGAGAGCATGTTTATGCTTAGAGTACTGCCATTATGGTATGCTTAATAATGGCAAGTCTAACGATATGATATATAAATCAGGCTTATAATTTCCCACAAAGTTTTAACTTTCATTTAACAAATGGAACTATTTTTATTCTGGCTCACAAATTGGAACAGATTTGTGTAAATTATTTAAAACACATGCTGTAGTGTTCATTGTGTTGTCACATTTTTCCATTTGCATTCTCTGTTCTGTCATTTTTTTTTCCTCAGAGAATTCTGTACATGTTAAAATAGATCAGTTGTTGTTAATTATGTATAAGAGAAGACCCAACTGTGAATAGTTTGGCATCATCAAGGGTTTTACAGTTTTAGCCTCAAATGTTTTCTTATATGAGGTAGTATTCAGAGCTAGGTGGACACAAAATAGTATCAGTAGCACATCCTGCATTCTCAGATATTTTTTAGATGGATTTGGGGACAACTTACAGACATACAAGAGAAAGGATTCCAAATAGAGAACATATAAATATATGATTAAATGTTGCTGTTGTTCAGTTGCTCAGTTGTGTTCGACTGTTTGTAACCCTATGGACTGCAGCACACCAGGTCTCCCTATCCTTCACCATCTCCCAGAGCCTGCTCCAACTGAAGAATTTCTGATTAAATATTCATATATATATATATATAATTAAATGCATATATATGATTAAATACTCATATTGTATAGAAGCATAGTACAAGCTAGTTTTTTTTTTTTTTTTTTAAGTAAGCATGATGGCATTAAGATAAAGTAACTGGCTTCTCTGATTGTTAAAATTTTTGTATGTGAGAAAGAATTCAAGCTCAAATGAATTTTTAAAAATGACCTTATTGGACCTAAGTAAGAAAATTGAAGGGATCATAAAGTATAAGACAGGAAGCAATTTCAAAGTAGAAAATGTTGCAAAGCTTTCTAAAAGGATGGAAAGTAGCTTATAATGTCACCTCTGAGAAGTTCATTTTCAATCAGATTACAATTGAACTGAAGGCATTCCTCTCTGTTGAAAGTGAAATAAAAATAAGACTGTGTGCTTTTGGACATAAGAGATTAGTGGCTTTACTCTCCCATCTTTAATAACTGAAAAAAAAAAAACAAAATATATGAAACATTTTGCTGGCAGTGGAAAACAGGCAGTTCAGGACAGTAATCCTTGAGACAGAAAACAAAGGAAGTAAGTTTCAGGAGTACTCCAGAGTTGACTTAAAAAATGCACAACTTGAAAGTTGTGAGTTGAGTTTTATTTGGGGCAAAATGGGAACTGTAGCCTAGGAGATAGCTACTCACATAGTTCTGAGAAACTTCTCTAAAGAAATGGGAGGTGGACAGTATATATGTGATTTTGATGAAGGAAGAGTACATGCAATCACAGCACATATTCCAGAAGGTTTCTACTAGTATCATGAAACTTTCTTCTAGTTACAAGGAACAGTTGTCACCATGAAGGATATAAAGAGATACAAGAGTTGGACTCATAAAATCAGCTCTTGAAAATATCTAACTACCTGAAGACCTGCCCTGAGGTTTTCCTCCAAGCATAGACTGCCTCATTCTGCTCTTCGCCTTGAACTCCTTTCAAGGAGTGTTGAAAATGAGCAGCTGCAGCAATACTTGTTTTAATTCTTGTAGAAGTATATGGCAAGTGTCAGTAGCAAGTGCCAATTTGTAGTCAACATCAGCTTCCTGCCAGGACAGAGTTTCCAGGCCATGGCTCACAGAAGGAACTCAAACACAGCACAGATGACTGACCAACTCAGGAGACAGAGTTTGGAACCCAAATGCCAAGGCAGCTAGAATTTGTAGGGCAGAGAACCAGAGAGGAGAGAGCGCTTTATACTTCCATGAAAGGAGTCTGAGATTGTCAAATAAATAAAATATCATTTTTTAAATTGAGCTCTAACCTATAATCTAAAAATCTAATACACTAATGAAAGTGAAACTGAAACAGTCCTGGCATAAGTCCTTTTGAAAGACCTACCATAATTTGATCACAGGCCAACTTACAGGCAGGGAACACAGCCCCACCCATCAACAGAAAATTAGATTGAAGATTTACTGATCATGGCCTCTCCCATGAGAGTAAGACCCATATTCCCCCACACCCAACCACTCCTATCAGGAAGTTTCCACAAGCCTCTTACCCTTATCCCTCAGAGGGCAGACAGAATGAAAACCACAGTCACAGAAAACTAACCAAATTAATCACATAGATCACAGCCTTGTCTAATTCAATGAAACTATGAGCCATGCTGTGTATGGCCACCCAATATGGACGGTCATGGTGGAGAGTTCTGACAGCATGTGGTCCACTTGAGAAGGGAATGGAAAACCTGGAAAACCACTTTAGTGTTCTTGCCTCGAGAATTCCATGAAAAAGATGAAAAGACAAAAATATGTGACACTAAATGATAAACTCTCCAGGTCAGTAGGTGCCCTGCCCAACATGCTATTGGAGAATGGTGGAGAGATAACTCCAGAAAGAATGAAGAGATGAAAGTAACAGTAATTAGTCCTCAGAATATATTTGAAAAGAAATTATACCAAAGTTAAAAAAAAACCACACAGATGTGATGTAAGGGGTGATGGAAGTAAAGTCCAATGCTGTAAAGAACAGCATTGCATAGGAATCTGGAACGTAGGTCCATGAATCAAGGTAAATTGGAAGTGGTCAAACAGGAGATGGCAAGAGTGAACGTTGACATTTTCAGAATCAGTGAACTAAAATGGACCAGAATGGGTGAATTTAATTCAGATGACCATTACATTACTACTTTACTACTGTGAGCAAGATTCCCTTAGAAGAAATGGAATAGTCCTCATAGTCAACAAAAGAGTTTGAAATGCAGTGCGGAAGTCGCTCAGTCGTGTTGACTCTTTGCGACCCCATGGACTGTAGCCTATCAGGCTCCTCCATCCATGGGATTTTCCAGGCAAGAGCGCTGGAGTAGATTGTCATTTCCTTCTCCAGGGGATCTTTCTGATCCAGGAATCAAACCCAGGACTCCCGCATTGCAGGCAGATGCTTTACCATCTGAGCCACCAGGGAAGCCTGAAATGCAGTACTTGGATGCCATCTCAAAAATGACAGAATTATCTCTGTCCATTTCCAAGGCAAACCATTCACTGTTACTGTAATCCAAGTCTACACCCCAACCTCTAATGCCAAAGAAGCTGAAGTCAAACGGTTCTATGATACCTACAAGGCCTTCTAGAACTAACACCAAAAAAAGATGTCCTTTTCATCATAGGGGACTGGAAAAGTAGGAACACTTGGAGAAACAGGCAAGTTTGGCTTTGGAGTAGAAAATGAAGGACAAAGGCTAACAGAGTTTTGCCAAGAGAATGCACTGGTCTTAGCAAACACCTTCTTCCAACAACACAAGAGACTACTCTGCACATGGACATCACCAGATTGTCAATACTGAAATCAAATAGATTATATTCATCGCAACTGAAGATGGAAAATTCTACAGAGTCAGCAAAACAAGACTGGAGCCTGACTATGGCTCAGATCATGAATTCCTTCTTGCAAAATTCAGACTTAAATTGAAGAAAGTACGGAAACCCACTAGATATTCACGTATGACCTAAATCAAATCCATTACAGTGGAAGTGACAAAGAGTTCAAGGAATTAGATCTGATATATAGAGCACCTGAAGAATTATGGATGGAGATTCATGACACTGCACAAGAGGCAGTGATCAAGATCATCCACAAGAAAAAGAAATGCAAAAAGGCAAAACGGTTGCCTGAGGAGGCCTTTAAAAATTTGAGAAAAGAGAAACAAAAGGCAAAGGAGAAAACGAAGGCTATATCCATCTGAATGAAGAACTCCAAAAAATAGCAATGAGAGATGGAAAGCCTTCCTAAGGATCAAAGCAAAGAAATGGAGGGAAACAATAGAAAGGCTAGAGATCTCTTCAAGAAAATTAGAGATGCCAAGGGAACATTTCATGCAAAAATGGGCACAGTAAAGGTCAGAAATTGTATGTACCTAACAGATGCAGAAGATATTAAAAAGAGGTGGCAAGAATACACAGAAGAACTATACAAAAAAGATCTTAATGACCCAGATAACCACAATGGTGTGATCATTCACTTAGACCCAGACATTCCAGACATGAAGTCAAGTGAGCCTTAGGAAACATCACTATAAACAAAACTAGTGGAGGTGATGGTATACCAGCTGAGCTATTTCAAATCCTGAAAGATGATGCTGTGAAAGTGCTGCACTCAACATGTCAACAAATTTGATAAACTCAGCAGTGGCCACAGGGCTGGAAAAATTCAGCTTTCATTCCAATCCCAAAGAATGCTCAAACTACACACAATTGTACTCATCTCACACGCTAACAAAGTAATGCTCAAAATTCTCCAAGCCATGCTTCAACAGTAAATAATCCATGAACTTCCAGATGTTCAACCTGGATTTATAAAAGGCAGAGGAACCAAAAATCAAATTGCCAACATACATCAGATCATAGAAAAAGAAAGGGAAGTCCAGAAAAACATCTACTTCTGCTTTAATGACAATGCCAAAGCCTTTGACTGTGTGGATCACAAGAAACCGGAAAATTTTTCACAAGATGAGAATACCAGACCACCTGACCTGCCTTCTGAGAAATCTGTATGAAGATCAAGAAGCAATAGTTATAACTGGACATGGAGCAACAGACTGGTTCCAAATTGGAAAAGGAGTATGTGAAGGCTGTAATTGTCACCTTGCTTATTTAACTTATATGCAGAGAACATCATGTGAAATGCCAGGCTGGAGGAAGCACAAGCTGGAATCAAAATGCTGGGAGAAATATCAATAGCCTCAAATATGCAGATGACACCACCCTTATGGCAGTAAGTAAATAGGAACTAAAGAGCCTCTTGATGAAGGTGAAAAAAAGAATGAAAAAGCTGGCTTAAAACTCAACTTTCAAAAAACCAGTATTATGGCATCCCACCCCATTATTTCATGGCAAATAGATAGGGAAACAATGGATGCAGGGACAGACTTTATTTTCTTGGGCTTCAAACTCACTGCATATTGTGCCTGCAGCCATGAAATTAAAAGATGCTTGTTCCTTGGAAGAAAAGCTATGACAAGGCTAGACAGCTTATTAAAAAGCAGAGATGTTACTTTACCAACAAAGCACTGTATAGTCAAAGTTGTGGTTTTTCCAGAAGTCATGTATGAATGTGAAAGTTGGACCATAAAGAAAACTGAGAGCTGAAGAATTGATGCTTTTGAACTGTGCTGTTTGGAAAGACTCTTGAGAGTCCCATGGACAGCAAAGAGATCAGTCCATTCAATCCTAAAGGCAATCAATCCTGAATATTCATTGGAAGGATTGATGCTGAAGCTGAAGCTCCAATACCTTGGCCACGTGATAGGAAGAACTGACTCATTGGAAAAGACCATGATGCTGGGAAAGACTGAATGCAGGATGAGAAGGGGATGACAGAGGATGAGATGGTTGGATGGCAATACTGACTTGGTGGGTATGAGTTAGAACAAGTTCTGGGAGTTGGTGATGGAAAGGGAAGCTTGGCATTCTGCAGTCCTTGGGGTCTCAAACAGTGGGACATGACTGAGCAACTGAATTGAACCAAATTCTAAAATACCCACATCTTTCAAATGCTCTTAAATGGTACAATTTCCAATCTGTAATAGTTTATCCTAAAATACAATTCTGTCATAACCTTCAGCTGAACAGACATTATAATTTGTTGAATTCTTCACTCTCTTCTTCAACTCTTCAACTTCAGCAAGAGGCAAGAGTGATCCTAACTTTTGCTCGCCTGTTCCCTCCCTCTCCTCTCCTGTCACCCACCCCTCTAAATTTTTCTTACTCTTTCTCCATATTTTACAGTACAAAATCCCAACAGCTAGTATCTCTTAAAATTCTCTTTTAGTGGAGGGGAGATAAGTGGGCTAAGACAGATCTGAGCAGTACTGATAGAGCAGAGAGAGGGCAAGAAACATTTGCAGGTGAACAAATCTTGTCTCTCTCCTACAAAGATAAACTGTTATATATACTTCTTATCCTTTTTTGCATTTAAATAAATGACCTCTTCAATGGGAGCAGTTCATAATACTTAAGACTGAATACTATGGTCAAGCAATTAATCACATATCGTCATAGTCTTTCTTGGGATCAAATTGGTGGGAAGGAAGTTTTGGACAATTTTCAGGCTTCCCTTGCGGCTCAGCTGGTAAAGAATCTGCCTGCAGTCCCTGAGTTTGGAAGATCCCCTGGAGAAGAGAAAGGCTACCCACTCCACTATTCTGGCCTGGAGAATTCCATGGACTGTATAGTCCACGAGGTCGCAAAGAGTCAGACACTACTGAGCAACTTTCACTTCTTGCAAAGCCTAATAATACTGAATCTATTTGAGGGAAACAAATTTACAAGTTGGAGCAAAATCGCAAGGTTATGTTTCTCCTTGAATAACAGGTCATTTATGTTAGCCAGATTCCACCCATGTATACAAATTGCCAGATTTTCCTCACATTGATTTTTATCAGTAAATAGTGAACTTTTAAATAAATCTCATAATCAATTCTATTTGAAAATTTCAAAGGTGATAATGAGCAGACAGAATTATCAATATGATAAAAACTTATGATAATGTGTTAATATCTATTGAAAAGATGGGCAATCGAATGAGATAATTTTACATTCATGTACTCCAGCTGCCAAGTCCTGAGTAAAATTCCTTGATCACACACTAGTGGCGGATTCATGTTGATGTATGGCAAAACCAATACAATATTGTAAAGTAATTAGCCTCTAATTAAAATAAATAAATTTATATTAAAAAATAAACTTTGTACCTGCAAAAAAAACAAATTTTGAAGCATAACTTTGAAGCTTAATGTTATAACTTATGATAACTTAATCAGAAATCTCTTAAAGAAAAAACTTATTAAAAAAGAAATATAGACTATCTTCATATTTAAATTATTTTATTTAAATGACACCAGCCAAAGATGGGATCAAAATAACCTATAGCAAAAACTTTTTCTTCAGAACCTTGATTTTTGTCTTAGGAACAAAGACAATTTTTGTTCCCACTTTTAAGTTTCAGTGAAGTGTGTTACAGCATCTTACTGCAGAAATAGTAAAGATAATTTATTTACATCTTCTTAGGCACAATTTGGAGAAGGCGATGGTACCTCACTCCAGTACTCTTGCCTGGAAAATCCCATGGACAGAGGAGCCTGGTAGGCTGCAGTCCATGGGGTTGCGAAGAGACGGACACGACTAAGCAACTCCCTTTCACTTTTCACTTTCATGCATTGGAGAAGGAAATGGCAGCCCACTCCAGTGTTCTTGCCTGGAGAATCCCAGGGACAGGGGAGCCTGGTGGGCTGCCGTCTATGAGGTCACACAGAGTTGGACCCAACTGAAGTGACTTAGCAGCAGCAGCAGCAGCAGCAGACACAATTAGTATCAGGAAAGAAATTGTACTTACCAAATGGAGGATGCAAGTGAAGTGAAGTCTCTCAGTCATGTCTGACTCTTTGCGATCCCATGGACTGTAGTCTATCAGGTTCCTCTGTCCATGGGATTTTCCAGGCAATAGCCCTGGAGTGGATTGCCATTTCCCTTTCTGGGGGATCTTCCCAACCCAGGGCTCGAACCCGCGTCTGCCTCACTGTAGACAGACGCTTTACCGTCTGAGCCACCAGGGAAGCAGGTGCACATAAATGGAGACGATCTGCTCACCTACAGCAGTGAACAATGTATGTCTTAGGCCTTATGTGAAGATTCTTATGTGTACTGGGAGAAGTCATGAGACATTTAAGGGGAGAAGAAATCAGCTGGAGCTAAGTAGAGATAGGAGAAAAGAGGTGCCAGCATGACCATGATTCACCATGTAGGAACTATTATCAGAATTCTCTGGTAATACTCACAAATGAAAAGAAGAAAAAGGAAGGTGCAGCCCCATGTTGTAGCCCCTTGCCATAGACCCAATGCCATTTTTATAGTACTATAAATTCCTCCTCATTATTTTCATATCACATATTATATTCCAATACTGAAGAATCCTTACATGCCTGGGATAAAACCAATTTGATCATGGTGTATGATCTTTTCAATGTTTTGTTGGCTTTTGTTTGCTAGAATTTTGCTGAGAATTTTTTTCATTTATGTTCATCATGATATTGGCCTGTAACTTTCTTTCTTTCTTTCTTTTTGTGATACCTTTATCTGGTTTTGGTATCAAGGTGATAATGGCCTGGTAGAATGAGTTTGGAAGTCTTTCTTCCTCTGCAATTTTTGGGAAGAGTTTCAGAAGGATATACATTAATTCTTCTCTATATATTTGATAGAATTCACCTTTGAGATCATCTGGCCCTGGGCTTTTGTTTTTTGAGATTATTTTTTATTACAGTTTTGATTTCAGTTCTTATGAAAGACTTCTTCATAGTTTCTATTTCTTCCTTTTTCAGTCTTGGAAGGTTGAACTTTATTAAGAATCTGTCTATTTGTTCCAGGTTGTGCATTTTATTGGCATATAGTTCATATAACTGCTCATAATACTCTCTTATGATCCTTTGTATTTCTGCATTGTCTGTTGTAACCACTCCTTTCTCATTCCTAATTTTGTTGATTTGATTTTTCTCCCTTTTTTCTTGATGAGTCTGGCTAATAGTTTGTCAATTTTGTTCATCTTCTCAAAGAACCACCTTTCAATTTAATTAGTCAATATTGTTTTCTTCATTTCTTTTTTCATTTATTTATTCTCTGATCTTTATGATTTCTTTCCTTCTTACTAACTTTAGGGGTTTTTGTTCTTTTTCCAGCTGTTTTAGGTGTAAAGTTAGGTTGCCTATTTGATGTTTTTTGATTTCATGAGGTAGGATTGTATTGTTATAAATTTCCCTCTTAAAACAGCTTTGTTGCATCCCATATGTTTTGGGTCATCATGTTTTCATTTTTTCCTAGGAATTTTTTTATTTCCCTTTTTATTTCTTCAGTACCTGCTTATTATTTAGAACTATATTGTTTAATCACCATGTGTTTTTGTTTTTTACAGTTTTTCTTTTCCTGTAATTGATCTCTAGTTTCATAGTTGTGTTCAGAAAAGATGCTTGATGTGATTTCAATTTTCTTAAATTACTGAGGCTTTATCTGTGACCCAAGATGTGGTCTCTCTTAGAGAATGTTCCATGTGCACTTTAAAAGAAAGCGTATTCTTCTGCATTTGGATCAAATGTCCTGATGATATCAGTTAGGTTCATCTGGTCTATTGTGTCATTTAAAGCTTGTGTTTCCTTATTAATCTTCTGTTTTGATGATCTGTCCATTGGTATAAATGGGGCATTAAAGTCTCCTACTATTATTGTTTTACTGTTTATTTCTCTTTTTATGTTTGTTTGTGTTTGTCTTATGTATTGAGATGCTCCTATATTGGGTGCATAAATATTTACATTTGTTATGTCTTCATCCCAGAAGTCTCCAAACTTATCTTTTTAAAATTCTTTTGTCTATTTTGAACCACAATTTTGTAATATCACCCAACACACAGAAAAAAAAATGTGGTATGAATCTTTAATAATGCTTCCTTTTCTTTATCTCTGATACCCATTTTCAATATATCGCCATCTCTTCATCTAATAGTCTAAATACCCCTCAACTCAATCCACTTCTTTATGTAAGGCATCACTTTTGTCAAAGTCATTTTCAACTCTTGCCTGAACTTCTTCAAAAACCTCTATCTAGCCCTCCAAAATCTTATACCCTAAGTAACACAGTCCAATTATTGAGGCCAGAGTGATTTTTTTTTTAATCAAGTCTGATCATGCTACTTTTTTGGTTAAACATTTTCAAACAGTTGTTCTTGGGATAAATTTTGTAAGATGACCTACAAATAGTGGGACTACATAGCTAATAAGTGTTTAAAATGGGATACTTTTGAAAGTGAAAGGGACAACTAGTAATATATATCTTAGAAGAGCTTACCTAAAGCTGGAATAATCAGTGATAACTAGGATATATAGCAGACAGTATAATATCTGATTGACTCAGTTGCTCTCAGACTATTCAGTCTCATGTCATATTCCATATCCATTATTTTAAAATACTCACATGATTCCTCTTTGCTGATCTGAGGCTTTTGTCCAGTGTTTTTATGCTCACTGGAATACGTTTCTTTCTGTCCCTTACCATATTATCTCTTCAACACATCCTTCATCCTTCACCTCAGACTTTACTTTCCCCTCCCATTTACAGGAAACTTTTGAAATAAAATGCTTATTTTTCCTCATTTTCCACTCATTGTACAAAATGTGCCAGTTCAGCTTCTCTCTCATTCAGGAAAACAGTCTTTGATCCTCTAGGATCAATCCAGGTCAAGTTCCCCTATTATATATGTTTTTATAATATAATGTGTTGTTCTATTGTTATTTGTTTTACTTTCTAGATGATTAATTTTTGATAATTTATGTAAATATCCTTTAAATATCCATCACAATAGTATATATGCAATACATTTTGGTAGGTAAATTACTGAATAAATAAATTAAAATTTAAAGCAAAGATGAAAAGAGAGTAATCATACTTGTCACTATGATCTGACAAATGGTAGCTCTGAGATTCTTTCTATGTGTTAATTATAACATAATTTAATTGGAAAAATGTTAGTTTTTTTAACTAGTACACCACGAATATTTGTTATTGATCTTTGGAGAGTCTATAACTTTGCCCTGTTCTTCACTGTAGCCACACTGAAATGGACACAGTTGTAGAATTTTTCTTCCTTTTATCTACTTACATTTATTGTTGTGATTGATACATATGGCATGAAGGGATGTAAGAATGAACATATACATGTGTAATATAGAAATTACCTGTGCATCTTTCTTCCATATAGGACAGAATATACCTGTCTTCTCTCCTACTACCACCACTCCACCAGCAGATTAGTTTGGAGATGAGGCATAAAATTCCTGATACCTAAATAAATGCAACTTTTTTTTTCCCTAAGAAGAAAAATAACAGTATGTATGGAGGAATAGAGTGGAGTGGGATAACAATATTTTTGGCATTTTAGTGAGATGGATGAAGCTCTTTAGTTTCATCTTGGCTCTACTGTTCACACATCTGAGTCATAGCTGTTTCCTTAGTTTTAATTTAGAGACTAGTACTAAGCCTGTCCACCTATGAGAATAAAATTTACACCATGAAAGCTTAAACTCTTTTCAAGACTGTACATGTCTAAGAGTCTAGGCAATTAATCTGAATGGTGACCAAATCACAAGACAGACAACCACAACTATGAGCTCCTAAAAGCAGCAAATAACCATGTATAGAGTATTTTTTCCAAGCAACTGAATTTGAGTCTTCTCAAGCCTTTGGATCTAACCATCAATGTATCAGAAATACAGGAAACAGAGAAGCTTGATACTTGATATGACAGAGATGTAATCAATAAAATAAAATTCAAGCTGTGATAAACTTACATTATACAGGACACAGGAATCAAACTATCCCCAAGAAAAAGAAATGCAAGAAAGCAAAATGACTGTCTGAGGAGGCCTTACAAATAGCTGTGAAAAGAAGAGAAGCAAAAAGCAAAGGAAGAAAGGAAAGATATACCAATTTGAATGCAGAGTTCCAAAGAATAACAAGGAAAGATAAGAAAGCCTTCCTCAGCAATCAATGCAAAGAAATAGAGGAAAACAATAGAATGGGAAGAAAATTAGAGATGCTGAGGGTACATTTCATGCAAAAATGGGCTCAATAAAGGACAGAAATGTCATGGACCTAACAGAAGCAGAAGATATTAAGAAGAGGTGGCAAGAATACACAGAATTGTACAAAAAAGATCTTCATGACCCAGATAATCATGATGGTATGATCACTCACGCTCACCTAGAGCCAGACATCCTGGAATCTGAAGTCAAGTGGGCCTTAGGAAGCATCTCTATGAACAAAGCTAGTGCAGGTAATGGAATTCCAGTTGAGCTGTTTCAAATCCTGAAAATGATGCCATGACAGTGCTGCACTCAATATGTCAGCAAATTTGGAAAACTCAGCAGTGGCACAGGATTGGAAAAGGTCAGTTTTCACTCCAATCTCAAAGAAAGGCAATGTCAAAGAATGCTCAAACTACTGCACAATTGCATTTGTCTCACATTCTAGCAAAGTAATGCTCAAAATACTCCAAACCAGGCTTAAGCAATATGTGAACCATGAACCTCCAGATGTTCAAGCTGGTTTTAGAAAAGGCAGAGGAACCAGAGATCAAACTGCCAACATCTGCTGGATCATCAAAAAAGCAAGAGAGTTCCAGAAAAACATCTATTTCTGCTTAATTGACTATGCCAAAGCCTTTGACTGTGTGGATGACAATAAACTGTGAAAAATTCTGAAAGAGATGGGAATACCAGACCACCTGACCTGCCTCTTGAGAAACCTGTATGCGGGTCAGGAAGCAACAGTTAAAATTGGACATGGGACAACAGACTGGTTCCAAATAGGAAAAGGAGCAGGTCAAGGCTGTATATTGTCACCCTGATTATTTAACTTTAATACAGAGTACATCATGAGAAAAACACTGGGATGGATGAAGCACAAGCTGGGATTAAGATTGCTGGGAGAAATATCAATAATCTCAGATACGCAGATGACACCTCCCTTATGGCAGAAAGTGAAGAAGAACTAAAGAGCCTCTTGATGAAAGTGAAAGAGGAGAGTGAAAAAGTTGGCTTAAAGCTCAACATTCAGAAAACTAAGATCATGGCATCCAGTTCCATCACTTCATGGGAAATAGATGGGGAAATAGTGGAAACAGTGGCTGACTTTATTTTGGGGGGCTCCAAAATCACTGCAGATGGTGACTGTAGCCATGAAATTAAAAGATGCTTATTCCTTGGAAGGAAAGTTATGACCAACCTAGACAGCATATTAAAAACAGAGACATTGCTTTCTCAACAAAGGTCCATCTAGTCAAGGCTATGGTGTTTCCAGTGGTATAGTATGGATGTAAGAGTTGGACTATAAAGAAAGTTGAAGAATTGATGCTTTTGAACTGTGGTGTTGGAGAAGACTCTTGAGAGTCCTTTGACTGCAAGGAGATCAAACTAGTCCATCCTAAAGGAGGTCAGTCCTGGGTGTTCATTGGAAGGACTGATGTTGAAGCTGAAACTCCAATACACTGGGCAGCTGATGCGAAAAGCTGACTCATCTGAAGAGACCCTGATGCTGGGAAAGATTGAGAGCAGGAGGAGAAGGGAACGACAGAGGATGAGATGGTTGGATGGCATCACTGACTCAATGGACATGGGTTTGGGTGGACTCTGGGAGATGGTGATGGACAGGGAGGCCTGGTGTGCCATGGTTCATGGGGTCGCAAACAGTCAGACAAGACTGAATGACTGAACTGACTGAACTGAAACTTACAAGGCAGATAGGGTTTTTACCATAAATAAATTTCAAAGGTGGGAGGAGCATGATTGGGGAAAGTAAATCCTATATTAAAGTAAATTTGAATCATGTACCAAAAATGTGTAGTCTCTATTTTGATCTGATTCAATCAAATAACATAAAAAATGTGAAAAACATATTTGTCAGGGAAATATGAATTCTGATTGGATATTTAATAATAATGAGGAGCTGTGGTTAACTTTTCAAGTAATATGTTGGTTTTATGATTACGTTTTTAAACTTGAATCCTTATCATTTAAAACTACATGTTGAAGTATATAAAGATGCAGTGATTTGATGTCTAGAATCTGCTTCAAAATAATTTAGAGGAAGGGTGGAAAGGAATCAGATAAAAATGAAACAAAATTGGTTTTGAGTAGGAAAATACATAAAAGAGGTGATGGGTACATCAGTTTTATTATACTATTATTCATGTATTTTTAGATTTTAAAATTTCATAATAAACTCAAAAAATCTCTAAGAAAAAAAGCAATTCTTTTTTTCTTCTTCTTCTTTCTCTTCTTTTCCCTCTTTATCCTCCTCCTGCTTTTCTTCCTTTTATCTCCCTTTCAATCTTTGTTTCTCTTTTTATTGAGAAAATGAAAGCTAGGAGAAATTGAGTAACTTTTCTAAGTCAAAATAATTTCCAAACTGTCTTAACATTTCTAAAATGGAGATCATTAAACTCATCCCCTACAAAAAAATATTTGTGTGTGTGTGTGTCCTTTTGTATTTTTCTCCCTGAGAGGGAGAGAGATCCTTTCCTTTCTCTGGACTCTCAAAAGAATCTAATATAGATGCAGATCTTTTTGAGAGCAAATATGACTGCAGTGTGCAGAATTTTAGAAGATCATAGAACCTAGACTTTATGTATTTTACTTTTTAATTTTCAGTAAATAATTAATTTTTTGCATTCAGATAAATATAGTTTGATTAACTATAAAACATAAAGCATACACCATCTTCTACCTTTAGTCTTGATCAAACTGAAACTATAAAGTAATTGAAAACTTCATCTGAAAACAATTTTACCATGAAGAAATGTTTCTTTTTCTTCTGATTACTCAGGATGAATATTACATGTGGGGGAAAAAAAAAAAACAACCAAAAATCAGTAAGTATAAAGAACTAAAAAAGAAATCTGCTACTCCACAAAATATTCTTCTTGAAAGTATCTACTGTATACAGTTTAGTGTGTATCCATTCAAATTTTCCTATGGGTTTATATCTATATGTCTATTAGAACAAATATACATTTAAAAAATACTTAAATGGAAACAGTTTATATAATTTTCCTGTGATTTGCTCTTTCTCCTTAACAATAATCATTAGGATATAATTCTGGGCAAGCTGGTATAGATCTCCTTGTTCTACTTAACCACTTATTTTAATAAATAGTATGAATGCATTATGATGCTAGTCCCTTACTGTTAGATACTAAGTTGTTTCAAGTGTCCATATTACAAACAGTACTCTGGTACATATGCTGTACTTGTAACTTGGTTGCGTGAAGGATACTTGCTTATATCAGTATGATTAAGTGTGAAATTACTCAGTGAATAATTTTCTTTAAAGTTGTGTTCAGTACCAATAAGTTTCCCTTGAAAGCCAATCAAATTACTTTCTCACAAGCAAGGATTTTCAGGGCCTATTTCTCCATATCCATGATAATGATAGTTATTACAACTCACTAAATTTAACTCAATTTTATGTATAAAAGTAGTAACTCATTTATTTTTCTAACTCCTAGACAGTTTACATATCATTCACAGATTTATGGGCTATATCTATTTTTTTAGTAATTTTTTCTCTCGATTCTTTTGTGTTAAAAAAAATGTTTGGACACTCTTTTCATACAACTGCTATTATTTTCTCTATATATCAATTTCAGATAGTAATTTTCAGCTCTTTGTCTTTAAATTGATTATACAATCCATTGACATAGAGAAGTTTTTATTTTTGTGTAACTTTCTAGCAAATATGACATTATTTCTTGCTCAGAAAGCCCTCCCTGAAAATCAACATTTTAAAAATATATTGTATATATTGTATACATGTATACATTCAATACATTGTATACATGTATACATTGATTTTTTAAATGTATTCTTCAGTAGTGTTACAAACTTGTACTATAAATTTTGACTTATAATCTACTTGATTTTTTTTTAAATGGGGTGTGAGGTAGGGATTATTTTTTCCAACTTTATTGTTAATTCTCTTAACAGGATTTAATAAATAAATTATGCTTTTGGTAGCTCAGACAGTAAAGAATCTACCTGCAATGCTGGAGGCCCTGGTTTGATTCTTAAGTTAGGAAGATCCCCTGGAAAAAGGAATGGCAACTGACTCAGGGTGGGTTGCTAGAGAATTCCATAGACAGACCATGAGGTCACAAAAAGTCAGACATGACTGAGCAGCTAACATTTTCACTTTCATGCTTTTCCCATTTATTTGAATTGTCAATTTTATCACATTTCCATTAAAACATTCTTTTCTTTTTATCATTTCTGTCAAACAGTGGTATTTTTATTTGCTTTAATTAGCAGAGACTTCTTTGTATTTTTTTAAATTAATTTTTATTTTTTAGTTTCTTTTGCTTTAAAATACTGTATTCGTTTTGCTATACATCAACATGAATCAGCCACGAGTGTACATGAACTCCCAATCCCGACCTTCACCTCCCCCTTCCCACCCCACACCAT
>SJXQ01005738.1:0-22913 GCA_006408695.1 Aepyceros melampus
TCAGAGCATCATCTTTCAGGATATGAAACAGCTCAACTGGAATTCCATCACCTCCACTAGCTTTGTTCATAGTGATGCTTTCTAAGGCCCACTTGACTTCACATTCCAAGATGTCTGGCTCTAGATTAGTCATCACATCATCATGATTATCTGGGTCATGAAGATCTTTTTTGTATAGTTCTTCCGTGTATTCTTGCCACCTCTTCTCAATATCTTTTGCTTCTGTTAGGTCCAGACCATTTCTGTCCTTTATCGAGCCCATCTTTGCATGAAATGTTCCCTTGGTATCTTTAATTTTCTTGAAGAGATCTCTAATCTTTCCCATTATGTTCTTTTCCTCTATTTCTTTGCATGGATCACTGAAGAAGGCTTTCTTATCTTTTCTTGCTGTTCTTTGGAACTCTGCATTCAGATGCTTGTATCTTTCCTGTTCTCCTTTGCTTTTTGCCTCTCTTCTTTTCACAGCTATTTGTAAGGCCTCCCCAGATAGCCATTTTGCTTTTTTGTATTTCTTTGCCATGGGGATGGTCTTGATCACAGAATGGGTTAGTTTCAGGTTGCTGATGTGCTGCCTGTTCAAGCATGTCAAAGCTGTGCTTGAACAAAGTTGTATTGTGTGCATTAGGTTTCTTCACACCTTCTGAGATTTTCTGAGTTTTTTTTTTTTAATTGGTATACAGGTAGATGTGGCCTTTCTCACATTAAATGTGCTTTCGTTGGGGCATTGCCAGATCCCTTCTCTTTTGCCTTTGCCTTCTCTACCGGTAGTTTTCCCCCATATGTTTATTTGCACCACTCTTTTCAACTGAACATGCAGTTCTTCTTCTCTTTTTTTAACTTCCTTATCTGTCAACTCCTGAGTCTTAGAAGGGCTTTGGGTAGATTTGTAATACTGCTTGGAGGTTTTCCTCTGTACTGTGACTGTTTCCTCTCCCCCCTTTTCGCTCTTTTATGTCACCAATGCATCCATCATTATTTTCAGCAATGACTCTGCTTTGTATTTTATGGAGAAAGTTGAGAAATCATTTCCATTTGCCCTACTCTTTCCAGCTTTCTCAGAGGAAGAGGTCCCTCTTCTTTCATTCTCTGGAACTTCTTTCCTCCCCTGTCCTCTAGGTTCCACACTCCCCACTTGCTGCTCAGGATTGTACCAGCATTCACTTTCTCTCTGTCCTCTTATCTTCAACCTCTGGTCTATTACCCACCTTCTCCCCCTAACCTTTTTTGAATATAAAGTTCAAGTCATTACTATTTGGCTTCTTTTTTAGCTGTCTTCTTTCCATCACAGCTTGACTCAGACACAGCCACTCTGCTCCTGGTAATCACTTTCTCAGTGTTTGCTCCTCATTTCCCTGGTGTTGGCTGCTCTGCCACCTCATGGAAGTATCATCAGTAAGGCCCCCTGTTAGCCTTTTAATGGCAGATGCCCTTCATTTGTTGTTCAACAGCATTGTCCTTTGACACCACTGCCCCTTCTTCCCTGTGTCGTCTTCCCCTTAGGCTTCTGTGATATCATTTCACTCTCTTCTATGTCTTTGTATGAGCCGCTCACAATCCTTTCCTCCATGTGGCTCAGGGTCTTTGACTTGTCCCTTAAATATTACTGTCCCTGGGGCCTATTTTTGTCACTAGTGGAGAGTCTTCTGATGCTAGTAATCACTGTTTTTCTAACTAGTTTTCTTATTTTGGTCCAGTCCATTTCTAGTTCATTCATATTTCACTTGTCATTAATTCAGTAAACACTTACTGAATATTCTTTCCAAAGTATAGGCCTTTTTATGACATGTCTCGGTCCAAAATCCTTCGGATTTGCATTTCAAGATAAACTGCAAACTCCTTAGCTTAACAAATGATGTTCTTTTTAATCTGACTCTTCCCAGCTACTCTAGCCTTGTTTTTCATCCCTTCACTTCATACCTTTTCTTTTTTTTTCGGTTTATGAAACTGATTGTACTTCCACAACACTCATGCATCTCTCCCTTTCATGCTGATCTCCTGCCCTCCTTCTTTCTTCACTTATTAATATCCACTGATTCTTTAAAACTCATTTTAAGTGGTCTCTCCTCTGGGAGGCTTTATGACTCTCAGGGTGGGCTGCATGCCCTCTTCTTTGAGATCCCAGACAGCCTCACTCCACTTCAGTCATTAATTTACCAGATTGTGTTTCCCTGTGAGATGGAGATTTCTTTGAAAGAAGAGACCTTATCTTACTCAGTTGTATGTTCCTAACATTTAGAATGGTACTCAGTTCCTGGTAGGTCCTCAGTAAATAATCGTTATCCTAGGAGTAAAAGAGTAAGTAAGGAGCAGTGTAAGGCACTATAGGTTAAGGCAGCATTAGATGATTTTGCTGTCAATGAGAATATGTCATTTTATGAATCTGATTAGGGATAGGACTGAAATTGCTGTATGTTGAGCATCTGTAGGAAAGTTGTTCTTTGTTTTGCTCTAAGAAGGTCTGAATGGTTGTATAGAGACAGAGAAAGTGTCTCCCAGAGTTAGTCATTCATCAAGTATTTATTGAATGTCATCTATATGGGTGACATTGTGAAAGAAGAGGTCCTGAACAGGAATATGGAAGCAAAACGTTCTTTTGGGGGTAGAATGGTCTAATTGGTGGTTTAGTCACTAAGTTGTATCTGACTCTTGTGACTCTATGGACTGGAGCCTGCCAGGCTCCTCTGTACATGGGATTTCCCAGGCAAGAATACTGGAGTAGGTTGTCAGTTCCTTCTCCAGGGAGTCTTCCCCACCTAGGGATCAAACCTGCGTCTCCTGCAGGCAGATTCTTTACCATGGAGCCACCAGGGGAAGCCCATTATCACTTATTGTTAATATCTATGGTCCCCAGCCCACCCCCAAGCTTGTTAATGTTTTGAGAACTAAGTAGGCAAATACATGTAAAATAGCTCTGAAAACTGTAATACTCTATGAATTGAAGATGATTGTCTTTTATTTTTATTTTCAGTATTTCTTGCAGATTACTTGATTCTTTTGAGGCAGATTGGTGCTTGTATATTTTATAAAGAAGTCTAATGTTTTTGTACTAAATAAGAATATTAGTGATAATGTGATCTTATATAAAATAACTGTAAGAGTTAGATTCTATACTGGAGCTTTTACTTTAGAAAATATGTGAAAGAAAGACATAAAACTCAGACTTACTGTCTCCTTTCCCTTTTAGGTTGACTGTGCTTTGTCGCTTATTCGACTTGGAATGGAGCGGAATATTCCTGGCTTGCTGGTTCTCTGTGATAATTTGGTTACTCTGGAAGCATTGGTTTATGAAGCTGGGTGTGATTTAACCCTAACCTTGAAAGAACTGCAGCAGATGAAAGACATTGAAAAACTAAGATTATTGATGAGTAGTGTAGGTTTGATTTTAAAAGCTTCTTTTTTAAGTGTTCCCTAGTACTTTGATGAATGTGTATCTCAAAGCCAAAAGATGTAGTAGCCTTCAAACCAGAGAACTTAGTCAATAAAGGAAGGCTTCTTGACTTAAAAAAAATTAAATTTTATGAATAAATTCCTGAAGGCATCCGAAACCTTTTTGGCTGGTTTTGTACCTTCTTTGCCCTTCATTCATGCTTATCTATAAATGACTGTCCCCCTTCCCCCGCCCCCCAGCTAGGCATATTTAAAGTAGCTGTTTCTAAATCTGTCATTATGCTGGGCTTGGGCTGTGAGGGCCCTCTAGTGTGTTCATGGCACTAAGGAGATGAGCTACCATGCTCTTGCTGTTGGCTCTGCCAGCCCCAGACAGCAGGTGATTCTCCTGCTGCCTTTTGGGTCCTTATGAGGCATGAACTGGAGTGTCTGTTGGAGAAAGTGTTGGCTTTCATTGTTTGTGAGTCTGGTTATCTTTGATCTTTATGACTTGTCTGTTATTACCAAATTTTAATATTTAACTTAATAAGTGTGTGTTTTGGTGAAATGCATTTTCAGTGTTCTGAGGACAAATATGTGACAAGTGCCTACCAGTGGATGGTTCCCTTTCTTCATCGCTGTGAGAAGCAGTCTCCTGGAGTGGCTAATGAGCTGCTAAAGGAATATTTAGTAACTCTAGCAAAAGGGGACTTAAAGTTACCCCTGAAGATATTTCAGCATTCCAAGCCTGATGTAAGTAGAAACATCTTCAAAATCTCTGTACGTTTTCCACTTAAGAATTATGTTTTATTTACAAAATTTGTAATACTTGACCTTGCAAGGAATTTCTCTTCAAACCAGAAGTGGTTGTCATTTTATTCTTTAAAAATATTTTACAAATTGAGTCCAAAAATATTTTGAAAGTTCATCAAATGATGTTTATCTTGATTGATATACTCGAAGTGTATTGACTTTCTACTACATTGTGGAAAAGGCATTACCAAAAAATTTTAATATTAATAGTTGAAAGATAATGAATTCTTACCATAGGCAGGCATTTTTCAAGTTTAACTTATTTAATCTTTATAACAGTCCTAGGAGGTAGATATGTTTATTATATTAATATTACAGGAAAAGAAAATCATGATATAGAGTGGTTAGGCAGTTGCCCAAGGTCAAGGTAAGGAGAGGAACTTAGGTTCAAATATAAATTTTCCTATTTCCCAGCTATGTTCTTAACTCTTGTGCTTTACTGTAATACCAATAGAGGAAGAAAAGATTTCTGCCCTTGAAGACCTTCAAAATATTTACTAAGTTCTTTAGGATCTCATAAGGAGATCTTTTGATTATTCTGAATAACTCTTACATTTGCTTAAGACTGATCTACCTGTCCGTCTAGCTGAGTATCTGTCTTTCTATAGGGCTCACATACTTGTTCAGATTCACTGGTGGTAAGTTGTTTTCTTAAACAAGGCATACTTTTGCAATATAAATAACCTCTTAATTTAGCCATGAATAAAATATGCTGTTTCAAGGGATTAGTGGCTCCCTTTGCTTCCCTGGTGGCTCAGAGGTTAAAGCGTCTGCCTCCAATGCGGGAGACCCGGGTTCAATCCCTGGGTCGGGAAGATCCCCTGGAGAAGGAAATGGCAACCCACTCCAGTATTCTTGCTTGGAGAATCTCATGGACTGAGGAGCCTGGTGGGCTGCAGTCCATGGGGTCACAAAGAGTCGGACACGACTGAGTGACTTTACTTACTTTCCATTGGAGGGGACTCAAGCAGAATGGCATAGTCCTTTGAGGCACTAACTTTGTAGTGAGAGTTAAAGCCTCAGGTTGTGGTTTGAGCAGAAGCCCCTGAAGGCCTCCTCCAGTTCTAAATTCTAATTGGATGTTCTTCTTGTACTGCCTTTGTTAGCAATCTGATGTCCTCTATGGTGTATGGTCATAGACCAGTGTAATAAAGACAGAAAGGAAAGCATTGCTTACTTAAGCTCACACAGATTTTGCTTTCTGGAAGGCTTGTTTGTCAGAAATGTCTCTGTTTATTGACTATTTAAAGTTTTCCGTCTTCTCATAAGCACCTTCACTT
This sequence comes from Aepyceros melampus, assembly GCA_006408695.1. Lineage (NCBI taxonomy): Eukaryota > Metazoa > Chordata > Mammalia > Artiodactyla > Bovidae > Aepyceros > Aepyceros melampus. The sequence goes on from SJXQ01005738.1 coordinate 5,460, forward strand.
AGTATTCTGATTTTAAGTTTGGGGTGGTGTACTGTGAGCCAAGGGTGGGTTGCTTATGACAGCAGAATGCTATGTGAGAAGCGGGATGGATTGAATATGAATATTTTATGAGGAAGAAAGAAGTGACTTTAAATTCTTTCCAGTAATCTTGTTGTGATCCTTCTTCTTTACAGAGTCTTGTAAATCCTTTGTATATAGTCAGCTTTTTGTTGTTTTTACTTGGCAATTTAGCATGTGCCTTTTGAATAAAACATATAGCCATTTGTTTTTGTTGAAATTTGTCAACATCAAAGCAGAGAACAATGGTATTTGCTGGGCTCTTCCTTTCCAATCTGCTCTGTCTCTGTTTCTATCAGTGTTATCTTTCTGTAATGCAAATTTGTTCATGTCACAATCTATGCACAGTCTCTGGTGACCTGTCATTGTCTGCAGGGTAAATGTTGGGCTGTGGTAAGTAGTGTAGAAAGTTCTTTGGGGTCTACTTTTAGTCTGCCTCTTCAGCCTCATTTCCCTCCACGAAGGCACTCATTCACTCACACTACTCACCTTTTCACTCTATCAGGTTCTTTCATGCCTTTTTATGTTTTTTGAGGATGTTTCCTTTGCTTGGGATAATCAAGCCCCTTTTCATCACTTAGAGCTTCCACAGTGACTCAGATAGTAAAGAATCCGCCTGCAGTGCAGGAGACCTGGGTACAATCCCTGGGACGGGAAGATCCCCTGGAGGAGAGCATGGCAACGCTCTCCAGTATTCTTGCCTGGAGAATCCCATGGACAGGGGAGCCTGGTGGGCTGTAGTCCATGGGGTCACAGAGAGTCAAGCACAACTAAGTGACTAACACTTTCGCTTCTTTTAATTATAAATCCCTACTATCAGTCAAGATTCGGTTGTCATTTATCCAGTGATTCTGATGGAAAATCAGTGTTATGTACAAGTAATTTCCCCTCTTGTTTTGTGGTGCCCTCACCTTTCTCATATGGGGATTGAGCTATTTCAGGTTTCAAAAAGACTGCCATATTCCAGTTCTCCAGTACTCATAGGGTGTGATCCTTCGGAGTCCAGAGTAGAAGCACTGGATACTTCCTTGGCCCTTCTTGAACATCCGAGACTGTATCCCAGCAGTGGGGACACAGGAGATTGTCTGCTTAATGTTGTAAACTCTCAGCTGCAGTTTCGTGCTGGGCTTGGACTCACACTCATTAGGAAGTTGAAAAGTGCCTCTGGGCCTGTGCTGTTCAGTATGGTAGCCACTAGCCATGTATTGGAGAAGGCAATGGCAACCCACTCCAGTACTGTTGCCTGGAAAATCCCATGGACAGAGGAGCCTGGTGGGCTGCAATCCATGGGGTTTCGAAGGGTCGGACACAACTGAGCGACTTCACTTTCACTTTTCAGTTTCATGCGTTGGAGAAGGAAATGGCAACCCACTCCAGTGTTCTTGCCTGGAGAATCCCAGGGACGGGGGAGCCTGGTGGGCTGCCATCTATGGGGTTGCACAGAGTCGGACACGACTGAAGCGACTTAGCAGCAGCAGTACCAGCAGCCATGTATGGTTATGTAAATTAAAATGGAAAACTCAGTTACTCAGTCCCACTAGTTTTTTATGCTATTCGCAGTATTTTATAATTACAAACCCAGCTACAATGTCCATATTTGTTTTGTGTTGTTGGCATATATATATCTTCAGAGTAAATTCCTACAAGGGGATCCTGGGCTCTAAGGGTTAGGTTGTGCTGGTATTACTGCATTTCTCTTCAGATAGGTTATTCCGATTTACATTTCCACCAGCAATGTATGAGCATGGCTCTTTCTCCACAACTTTGCAGACAGAATATGTTGTCATATTTAAAAAAATTTTGCCACCACAGTGGGTGAAAAATGGCATTTCAGTGTTGTTTTAATCTGTACTTCTCTGAATATGTGTGAATTTGATAATTTTTTCTTGTGCTTGACAGGCATTGTCATTTTTGTGAATTGCCCATTCCTACCTTTTTTCTGTTGCTCAGTCTTTTTTCCAATTTTCACTTGGATTTTTGTCTTTTGTAGCTTAACTTTTAGAAATTCATGTGTATTAGTGTAATTGGTTATTTTTCTGTGGCTTCTACTGAGAAAATACCCTTCACCTAGTTGGTAGGTTATCTTTTGACTTTGTTTATGGTATATTATGTCACATAAATTTTTTACAGTTCCTTTTATGTAAAATAAGAATAACACCAGTAGGGACTTTATAGGATTGTTTTGAGGATTTGTGAATTAATGCACATAAGGCACTTAGAAACATTACCTGGCACACAGTAGTGCTTCCTTGGTGATTCAGAGGGCAAAGAACCTGCCCACAATGCAGGAGACCTGTTCAGTCCCTGGGTTGGGAAGATCCCCTGGAGGAGAGCATGGCAACCCATTACTGTATTCTGGCCTGGAGAATGCCATGGACAGAGGAACCTGGCGGGCTCCCATGGGGTCGAAAAGAGTCAGACATGACTGAACGACTAAGCACAGCACAGGCACCCAATAAAAAAATGAGAAAAGTTAGCTACTTCCATTAATTTTTACTGATGCTTTTATTGTGCCTTGTGTTGCCCCTGTTTCACCAGTTTGCCACTTTAGAACCTTAGGTAACTTACTCTTTGTCAAATGATGATGTCAAATCAATGATCTATTTTGTAATACCTTGAAGAAATATATATATATATAAATCCTGTAGCCCAACTACTTTAGAAAACTACTTCCCTGGTAACATCATTGTCTTTTCTTTCCATCCTTTTCTTCTATTCATCTGTTGATATGATTTTTCTGAGAAAATACCCTTTTTGGCAGCTTCTCTCTCTTTTTTTTTTTTTTTGTGAGTTTCTACTAAAATGTTGAAAAGCAGTAGATCTTTATTATGGAAATCATCTTAATCTTATTTTGTTGTTGTAAAGGGCTCTAAGAAAATACCTTCAGTTTTGGAGGCAATAATATAAGCATTTTACTTGTATTAATTTATTTAATTCTCACAAAGTGCTATTCAGTTCAGTTCAGTCGCTTAGTCGTGTCCGACTCTTTGGGACTCCATCAATCATCTGAATTACCTAGTGGTTTTCCCTACTTTCTTCAATTTAAAATCAATACTGGTATATAATTCATAATCTCCACAACACATTAATATTTAACTTTTGGTTATGTATATAGTCTTGCAACACATTTTACATATCTTGTTTTCAAGTTCCAAACAGTTAACCTTCAGAGCAATGTTTTCTATGCTTAAGAATCAAAGCAGATTTTTTTCATTAAACAATAATAAATGAATCATTTCTTTATTGCATGCTTGATAGATTCAAAGCTAATATAGATGCTAATACTAAGCTAATGCTCTACTGATGAATCAAAGTTAGTTCTTGGTTATCTGGGTCATGAAGATCTTTTTTGTATAGTTCTTCTGTATGTTCTTGCCACCTCTTCTTAATATCTTTAGCTTCTGTTAGGCCCATACCATTTCTGTCCTTAATTTTGCCCATCTTTCCATGAAATGTTCCCTTGGTATCTCTGATTTTCTTGAAGAGATCTCTAGTCTTTCACACTGTAGTGTTTTCCTCTATATCTCTGAATTGATCACTTAGGAGGGCTTTCTTATATTTCGTGCTGTTTTTTAGGAGAGATAAAATAAATGTGGGGAAGGCAAGGCTTTGCGTTGGTACCCACGTCAGATAATACAGGCTTAACTAAGGGGGCTCTTCATTTTGTTACTGCCACAAAAAACATAGTTCTGAGTGTTTGTCCTTGGGTGAATCGAGACACTCCCAGTTCCCAGTCCTCTGATGAATCCTGAGCAAGGCAAATTAAACTCTGACTATAGAAACACTGGAAGAAAATTTCTCTGCACACATGGGAACTTTTCTGTTTGCTACACATATGATACAAAATTGTTGCAGAAAATTGTAAGACAATTCATGAATAATAAACACAAACTATAATAAGGAAAATTACATTTCCAGGATTATTTAGTGCTACAGTTTCCTTTAGGATCTATTTCTGTTTCAATTTTTAATATTATGTTCTTTCTTTCAGATCAATTTTTAAATGTTCATCTTTAATTTCCTGTAAATTAACTTAGTGTGCAATGGAAGTTATAAACTAAATGAACCTCTCTTGTGACTTCAAAACATTTTTTATATACATATATAGAGTTATGAACATCAAATTTCATGCAAGTAAGTGGCATTTTCTGACAAGATTGAGAACAAGAAGTGGAGAAAACAGCAGGTCTGCTATAACAAAGGATCCCACACTGGGGGTTGAGGGTGGGAAGCTAAAACAACAGATGGCCTCTCAGCTCTGCAGGCTGGAGGTCCAAAATCGAGGTTTGAGCAGGCTGTCCTTCTGGGGACGTGAGGACAGGACCCATGCCAGGTTCTCTCCTTGGATTGCTGATGCCTTTCTTCCCTTTATGCATGACTCTGTACTCAAATCTCCCCTTTTCATAAAGACTTAAGTTCTTTTGGATTAGAGCCCACCTTAGTGATTTCCTTTTAATTTGACTACTTCCAGAAAGATTACTGCAACTCCAAAAAGGCCACACTTTTGAGGTAGGGGCTTGAGACTCCCAGACATCTTTAGAGGGGGCAGGGACGGGTTGTAGTTCAAACTGTAACACTTGTTTTATGGTCACAGAAGTCCATATTCACATACTGGAGATTTTTCCTTATGCATTCAGTTCAGTTCAGTTCAGTTCATTTGCTCAGTCTTGTCCGACTCTATGTGACCCCATGAATCACAGAGCGCCAGGCCTCCCTGTCCATCACCAACTCCCGGAGTTCACTCAGACTCATGTCCATCAAGTCAGTGATGCCATCCAGCCATCTCATCCTCTGTCGTCCCCTTCTCCTCCTGCCCCCAATCCCTCCCAGCATCAGGGTCTTTTCCAATGAGTCAACTTTTCGCATGAGGTGGCCAAAGTACTGGAGCTTGAGCTTTAGCATCATTCCTTCCAAAGAAATCCCAGGGTTGATCTCCTTCAGAATGGACTGGTTGGATCTCCTTGCAGTCCAAGGGACTCTCAAGAGTCTTCTCCGACATCACAGTTCCAAAGCATCAATTCTTTGGCGCTCAGCCTTCTTCACAGTCCAACTCTCACATCCATACATGACCACAGGAAAAACCATAGCCTTGACTAGGTGGACTTTAGTCGGCAAAGAAATGTCTCTGCTTTTGAACATGCTATCTAGGTTGGTCATAACTTTTCTTCCAAGGAGTAAGTGTCTTTTAATTTCATGGCTGCACTCACTATCTGCAGTGATTTTGGAGCCCCCCCCCAAAATAAAGTCTAACACTGTTTCCACTGTTTCCCCGACTATTTGACATGAAGTGATGGGACTGGATGCCATGATCTTCATTTTCTGAATGTTGAGCTTTAAGCCATTTTTTTCATTCTCCACTTTCACTTTCATCAAGAGGCTTTTTAGTTCCTCTTCACTTTCTGCCATAAGGGTGGTGTCATCTGCATATCTGAGGTTATTGATATTTCTCCCAGCAATCTTGATTCCAGCTTGTGTTTCTTCCAGTCCAGTGTTTCTCATGATGTACTCTGCATAGAAGTTAAATAAGCAGGGTGACAATATACAGCCTTGACGTACTCCTTTTCCTATTTGGAACCAGTCTGTTGTTCCATGTCCAGTTCTAACTGTTGCTTCCTGACCTGCATACAGATTTCTCAACAGGCAGGTCAGGTGGTCTGGTCTTCCCATCTCTTTCAGAATTTTCCACAGTTTACTGTGATCCACACAGTCAAAGGCTTTGGCATAGTCAATAAAGCNGTATACAGCCTTGATGTACTCCTTTCCCTATTTGGAACCAGTCTGTTGTTCCATGTCCAGTTCTAACTGTTGCTTCCTGACCTGCATACAGATTTCTCAAGAGGCAGGTCAGGTGGTCTGGTATTCCCATCTCTCTCAGAATTTCCCACAGTTTATTATGATCCACACAGTCAGAGGCTTCGGCATAGTCAATAAAGCTGAAAGAGATGTTTTTCTGGAACTCTTTTGCTTTTTCCATGATCCAGCAGATGTTGGCCATTGTGGTTAGGGTCCTACAAGAATTTAACATCAAAGCAACTTAAATCCAACTTGTCTGTAAAATTTTCAGCGGGAGCATCTAGATGAACTCCAAACCCCAGGAGACCCTCTGTCATCCTAGATATGCGAATAACCATGATGCCTAATAGGCAGCACATGGCAGACACTATAAAGGGCTTTATATATATATGGTAGAATTTATTTCACACAGCAGAGGAAGAAACTAAGGCACTGAGTAATGAGTAACTTGCTCAAGTTTGCAGTGGTATTAAATGAGAGACAGCATTCTCATCAATTTGGTACCAGAGGCTCTGATTCTATCAGTCTCTGTGTGGCTGACCTGTTGGCTGCCATTCTTCCTTCCTGAAAGGGACTGGAGTGGTGTTTCCTTCCTGCCTCTCTTGCAGCTAGAATATGTGACCCAGTGTTGGCCAATGAAACCTCAGGAGACATCAGCTGGGGGGTTTCTGGGGAAGAATTTCCCTCCTAATAGAAGAAGATGCTGGGCAAGAAATCCCTGTCTCTATCTTTCCAATCTCTCTCTTCCAGATTTTGTGGGGCATAACTGTGTTGCCTGGCAAGTGGCAGAATTTTTGCAGCTATGCTGCCAATCTTGAAGATGACAGAGTGGAGAGAGGAAAGGAACTTCCATCCTTAATGATGCTGCTGATCTGCTGATTCAATTCTGTCCTTACCCGCCTACCTCTCAGATTATTGTTTTATGAGATTACTAAATTCCTTTCTGTTTAAAACCACTTTTAATGGAGGTATTCTGTTACTTATAAATGAAAGCAACTGGACTGAAACATTACTACATTATGCTGCCTCCCAGAAAATTTAATTATTATAACCTGGGATTTTGAGATTTCATTTAAAAATTTTATTGGAGTATAGTTGATTTATAACATTGTATTTGTTGCAGGTATACAGCAAAGTGAACCTGTTATACATATACATATATCCACTCTTTTTGACACTGTATTTTAAAAAGAACTAAGAAATCTTGAGAGATGAATCAGAGCATAACTTTCATAAATAATCATGAGATTCCTACTTGATATTTTCTTAGCTATTTGTCAATTTCCATTTGTATTCAGCTTTTAGTGAATTATAATATCCCATATATACTAGCTGGGAAGTTTTTAAACTTACTTAACAGGAATAAGACTTGGATGGTTGAAGACAGGTGGATAGATAGATCAGTTCAGTTTAGTTACTCAGTCATGTCCGACTCTTTGTGACCCCAAGAACTGCAGCATGCCGGCCTTCCTGTCCATCACCAGCTCCTGGAGTTTACCCAAACTCTTGTCCATTGAGTCAGTGATGCAATCCAACCATCTCATCCTCTGTCGTCCCCTTCTCCTCCTGCCTTCAATCTTTCCCAACATCAGGATCTTTTCAAATAAATCAGCTCTTTGCATCAGGTGGCCAAAATACCAGAGTTTTAGCTTCAACATCAGTCCTTGCAATGAACACCCAGGACTGATTTCCTTTAGATAGATAGATAGGACATACCTCTATGACCATGTTGATAAAGAGTAAGCTCAGCGTCTCAGTGAATTTGACCCCTAAATAAGACAAAGAGTTATCTCTTAAAATGGAAGGAAGGATTTACCAAGCAAATCCAAGAACTCAAATCTGTGCCCCTACAGCACTGAAGGCAGGGAAGTTCCCCAGTTAGCCTCCTATTAATTTTAGAATTGCAGAGCCCAGGACATGAAGCCAACCCGAGTCATGCACACATCATGGGTAAACAATGCCATGACAGCTGCTTTGGACCAGGCAAAACACATGGAGGGTGGAAACAAACAAGATTTCCTCCCAAATGTTTGTTTATTATTCTTCACAATCTTTCTTCTTAGAGAAGAAAAATGAGATTAGCTAGCATTTTGGATCCAAGTGTTTGTTTGCTTGCTTATTTATTTTTAAGTCTCTGTAACAGTTTTCTCACACTAGAAACGAAAATAATCTCATCAAAGAAAAAAACCTCAACAACCCAGAGGTGGATATGGAAACAAGTGAAAATCCCTCGGCATCTTCCCCCATCCCGTTCTCCTTCTCACCACCCATGGCCTTCCTGTCCCACTCTGAGTCGCCAAGTTAGTCACTGGGTGTGCTTCCTTCTAGTCAGGGGAACTTCCCTGGTGGCTCAGATGGTAAAGCGTCTGCCTGCAATGCGGGAGACCTGAGCGACCCTCTAGTCAAGGCTATGGTTTTTCCAGTAGTCATGTATGGATGTGAGAGTTGGACTGGAAAGAAAACGAACACCAAAGAACTGACGCTGTTGAACTGTGGTGTTGAAGAAGACTCTTGAGAGTCCCTTGGACTGCAAGGAGATCCAACCAGTCCATCCTAAAGGAGATCAGTCCTGGGTGTTCATTGGAAGGACTGATGTTGGAGCTGAAAGTCCAATACTTTGGCCACCTAACGCGAAGAGCTGACTCATTCAAAAAGATCCTGATGCTGGGAAAGATTGAGGGCAGGAGGAGAAAGGGATGACAGAGGAAGAGATGGTTGGATGGCATCACTAACTCAATGGACATAAGTTTGGGTATATTCCAGGAGTTGGTGATGGATAGGGAGGCCTGGCATGCTGTGGTTCATAAAGCGTCTGCCTGCAATGCGGGAGACCTGAGCGACCCTCTAGTCAAGGCTATGGTTTTTCCAGTAGTCATGTATGGATGTGAGAGTTGGACTGGAAAGAAAACGAACACCAAAGAACTGACGCTGTTGAACTGTGGTGTTGAAGAAGACTCTTGAGAGTCCCTTGGACTGCAAGGAGATCCAACCAGTCCATCCTAAAGGAGATCAGTCCTGGGTGTTCATTGGAAGGACTGATGTTGGAGCTGAAAGTCCAATACTTTGGCCACCTAACGCGAAGAGCTGACTCATTCAAAAAGATCCTGATGCTGGGAAAGATTGAGGGCAGGAGGAGAAAGGGATGACAGAGGAAGAGATGGTTGGATGGCATCACTAACTCAATGGACATAAGTTTGGGTATATTCCAGGAGTTGGTGATGGATAGGGAGGCCTGGCATGCTGTGGTTCATGGGGTCACAAAGAGTTGGACAAACTGAGCAACTGAACTGAACTGAACTGTGCCTCCCTCTAAGCTTCTTCTTATCACATGAAAAGAAAGTAGACTCTTTTAAAACAAAAATTTGTTGCCCAGTGTTTTGGAGGTAATCAATACTTTTTGTTAGAATTCTCAAACAAGTAAGAAAGATGGAAGCAGGAGGAGGCCCTAACTCAGGAGCTTTCTGTCTGTGTCCGTGTCTCCAAGATTCCCTCACCTAATTTAATTAACATAAATTTACATACTCACACATGGCTACATATGGGACAGCTAAAGCCTAAGAAAGCACTCTTTCTCCAACAAAGATCCAGTTCTTCAAAAATGGTGGGAATCTGACCCTTGTACCCTTGCTCCCCTCTACCTGGTAGGAATAGAGGGAATAATACCTCCTTCTTCCTTTTCAGTGATCCAACCCTGACACATTATATAACTTGGACTCTGAAAACTACAGCCTTTAGGAAAAGGTGATGAATTTTAAGAATGCCATACTCATTGGAAGTCAGGATAGAGAGGGAGAAGGGGGTAGGTCTGCAATTGCTGTTTTCTTCTTGAGATATAGTAAAATATGAATTGTCTGTAACCACACATTGGGAAATTGATGGAGTCTACCTCTGTGCCTTTATGCAGACAATCACATAAACAAATCCTATTGGGTGTTCACATGTTTACAGAGAAGAAGTCTGCAAAGAAGGAAATCTGCAGTCTGCCATAGTTCCTAAGTCAACATTTAACTGGCCTCACTCTAAAGTACTAAGTGGGCATTTTGGTTCTTATCTATTTTGACTCTTGCCTACTTCCTGTTCCTCACTGTGGAGTGGTCATCTTTCTTCTTGAATCCAAATTTGGAAAATCCTCACCCATTTTCCCCATTTGTTTTGTGAGCTTCTTATACTAGATCCTGGCTAATCACAATTAGCTGTAAATTGCTCTCTTTGCCCTAAGGGACAGTGAGCAAGTAGCTGGAAAGTTTGAAGGTGATGATGTGTGGGGACATGCAATATCTGACAGTCTATTCTGGAACCAGAAAAGGTGGGATGTGTGATTGGTTTAATACAGACATGCTCTCAGATTAAAAGCCAGTTAGTACAGACATGCTTAGATTAAATTTCTTCTATCTCTTCTGAAATTGTTTGTGTGGCCAGACAATATCACTTTACATACAAAGTCATTTTGAAACTACCAAATATCCCCAAGGCAGCAATCACATTAGAAGCTAGTGGGTACATGTGGTGGTTTCTTTCTTTCCTAAACAACAATGAAAGAAATTTTCATTTTTTCTGATTGAAAAATAATTTTGGCTTATTATTTTTAAAAGTGCAGAAAGCATCAGCAAAAAGAAGAAATTAAAAAATTCCAAACCCTTCCCCTCTAATCATAACCAGTGATATTTTTATGGATATTATTTCAGACATTTTTTCCCTGCATGTATACACAAATATAAAACTCCATTCTTAGGCCTGCACCATCTAGAAGATTAGGGAGGCAGAACTCAGTTCCACAGAGAGAGCAATCATATGACTCTGGAAGATGGTCCAAATGTTGCTTTTCCCCTGGACTCTCATTTAGGGCCAAACAGAGCCATCTCAGGTGGGAACCTGGCCTGAGCATCTTCTCTGGTCTATAGTCCTCTACTCCCCACCCCAACATGGCTCTGACAGTCTTTTCTAGCCCCTGCTTGTTTCCAGGGGCCTCAGTTCCATTCTGGAGGCTCAGGGGCTCATTGCGCCTCACCCTGAAAGAGCTCTTCTTCCTGTCCAGGGAGGGGCATGAGACCTAGAGCTGGACACAGAGCTCAGCTGTGAGGGTCAGAACTCACCATCAAGTTCGTCCTGACAGCCAAGTCCATGTCCACCTATGCTCTCCTGCCCCATGCTCTTGTACCATTCCATGCTGGGGAAACTGTACAAAGAAAAGACAGATGTGACTTAAGGATGAGAAGAGACATCAATAAAGCTTGAATCCCTTCAGAATCTTTTGGCAATCAGTCCAGTCTCCTGCATAGGAATTCCCCTTTAAGCCTGGATGTTTTCATCCATGAATGGGAAGTGATATTTACTTCACAGGGATGTTTGGAAGATATAGTTACCAACTTACACAAGGTCAAGAGAAAGGTAGACCCCAAGATGTCTGGCTTATTGCTCTCCAACAATACCTGCAAAGTATCAGCACCTGGAGGATCCAGGATCTGGCCCTTAGCTTTATATGTCCAGAATTTGGACTATGAGTTCATCTAGATAGGACCATGGGGTAGGAGAAGCTATTGTGCATAATTTAATTAATTTTTTTGGGGGTGGGGTTAGTAGATAATCTTACTAAATTCTTTGGGAGATGATGCAATTTATATAACATACTGAAAATACAAAGTGTGGCTTGGAAAAGGTGACATAATGTTTCATACACTTTATTTCATCTTCCCAATCAAAGGATAAATCATACATGAGAGTAGGAAATGGGAAAACTCAGCAGGTTCTTTTTCTAAATGGCCTCATGACCCTGGAGCAAGTTGTTTATTCTTTGGCCTTCAGTTTCCTCATTTGGAAAACAAGCAGCTATCTCTAAGGTGCTTTCCAGACCTCAAGACTCTTTCATGTCTGTATTTGACAGGATCGAGAATAGCACTGGAGCAAAGGCAGCTCTCAATAAATACTTGTTGACTGAAATGGGGCCAAGGTAACAAGATGCACTTTCAGCTCTCCTATGAGTACCAGAACAAAGTGTTCCCACAAAGGCATAGAAGAGTAAGAGACTGATGAAGGGCTTTTGGGAGACCTTAAAGCAACAGGGGAGAGTCCCCCCAAAGCAGAACTTGGCTAGATTACTGGAGAAGAAATAGCAGGAAATTGCACAATGTTGGAGGAACCAGATTAAAAACGCTAATGAAAGGAGACATTCCACTTTCAAGAGACATGAAGCAGGAGGCAAGAGGCTGTTGTTGCTCAGAGTGAAATAGCATAGAAAATCAACTGGTTCTAAGTGTTTCCTCCAGCACAAAAGGTTGCTCTTGTTGCAGAGAGTTAAAAATAGGACAAAGGGTTATCACTCCTACCAGCAGACTAAGTGCCTAATGTTGCCAATCTCCTTTCTCTTTCTTGACCCTACATTCTCCCCTAATTACTCCTACATTGCTAGTTGCATCATCCCCTCCCATATTTTATCTCCTTCATCCCTGAAGGGAAAGAGAACTTTTGGTATAATAATACTTTCTTGTCTTCTACGGATGCCATGAAGAAGCTTTTAGTTCTAAGTATGCAACAGGCTCCTCCCAGGTTGCACTGGGTGGAACCAAGACTCTGGGCGGGGAAGAGAGGGGTACGAAAGGGAAATGAAAACAGAATGGACAAAAAGATGTTAAGATTATATACCAGGCAACAGAATCTTTCCAACTGTGGCTGAAACTGCTGGTTATAATATCTGTTCTCCCCTTCTGAATAGAAATTTAAGCCAGGCACATGGAAGTTCCACTAAAGAATCTATTTCCCAGCCTGCCTTGCAGTTAAGTGTGACCATGTGGTTAGGAGATATCTCACTGCTTATTTAATTTATATGCAGATACATCAAGAGAAATGCTGGGCTGGATGAAGTACAAGCTGGAATCAAGATTGCCAGGAGAAATATCAATCACCTTAGATAGGCAGATGACACCATCCTTATGGCAGAAAGAAAAGAAGAATTAAAGAACCTCTTGATGAAAGTGAAAGAGGAGAGGGAAAAAGTTGGCTTAAAGCTCAATATCAGAAAACTAAGATCACGGCACCCGGTCCCATCACTTCATGGCAAATAAATGGGGAAACAGTGACAGACTTTACTTTTTTGGGCTCCAAAATCACTGCAGATGGCGACTGCAGCCATGAAATTAAAAAATGCTTGCTCCTTGGAAGAAAAGTTATGACCAACCTAGACACCATTTAAAAAGCGGAGACATTACCTTGCCAACAAAGATCCATCTAGTCAAAGCTATGGTTTTTCCAGTAGTCATGTATGCATGTGAAAGTTGGACTATAAAGAAAGCTGAGCACCAAAGAATTGATGCTTTTGGATTGTGGTGTTGGAGAAGACTCTTGAGAGTCCCTTGGACTGCAAGGAATCCAACCAGTCCATCCTAAAGGAAATCAGTCCTAAATATTCATCAGAAGGACTGATGTTGAAGCTGCAACTCCAGTACTTTGGCCACCTGATGCGAAGAACTGACTCATTTGAAAAGACCTTGATGCTGGGAGAGACTGAAGGTGGGAAGAGAAGGGGATGACAGAGGACGAGATGGTTGGATGGCATCACCAACTCAATGGATATGAGTTTGAGTAAGCTCCAGGAGTTGGTGGTGGACAGGGAGGCCTGGCGTACTACAATCCATGGGGTTGCAAAGATGTGACTGAGTGGCTGAACTGAACTGAATGAGATTGGAATAGAAGTGATAGGTTTAAATTTCTTGCTATGCCCTTAAAGAGAGGACTTGTGTCCTCCCTTTTTTCTTTTTCTGCTTTCTGGATGGGATGTAGACATTGTGGTGAGAGCTAGGGCAGCTATGCTGGGCCATACTGTATCCTCCTAAAATTTATATGCTGAAGCCCTAATTCCCAATGTGATTGTGTATGAAGATAGGGCCTTTAAGGAGGTAACTGAAGTTAAATGAGGTCATAAGGGTGAGGCTCTAATCCAATACAGCTGGTGCCCTTATAAGAAGAGGAAGAGATCACTGAATCCTAACCACTAGACCACCAAGGAACACCCAATGTGTAGAAGAGATAGCTAGTGGGAACCTGTGGCATAGCACAGGGAGCTCAGCTCAGTGTTCTGTGACAATGTAGAGGAGTGGGATAGGAGAGACGGTGGAAGGGAAGTCTAAGAGGGAGGAAATATATAAGCTGGTTCACTTCATTGTCCAACAGAAACTAAGCACACACTATAAAGCAATTATACTCCAATTAAAAACAAAACAACAGAAAAAAGAGGAAGAGACCCCAGGGATGTGCACACACACACAGCAAAAAGGTGGTTATTGACATATAAGGAAGAGAGGCCTCACCAGAAACCAACCTTGTTGGCGCCTTGATCTGGGACTTCCAGCCTCCAGGGCTGCAAGAAAATACATTTCTCTTGCTTGTGCTCCCAGTCTGTGGTATTTTGTTGTAGCAGCCCCAGCAGGCTGATACAGACCATGAGATAAAAGTCACATGTTGAGGATAACAGGACAATAAGATTAGGAGGAGCCTGGGATAATGGTGGTTGTGAAGTTGTTATACCAGCTCTGGATCACCTTCTTGATTTTCTATATGAGAAAGCACAAACTTCTATGAAATCACTGTTATTTGGGGGTCTTTATTAAAGCATCAAAGCTTGTGTTCAAGCTAATACAGCAATCATCCTAGGTAAAGAAGGGTTGGTGGTCAAAGTGAAAACATTCCTTTGTGGTAGGTTTCTAATTAGTTACAATGTTTAACTTAACTGTATGGTAATGTTAGTTAATAATTCATGCATAGTGAAGAAATCCTTTCAAACCAATCTTTTTTGTCTTGCGACCTGATTCAGATCCCTAACAGGACACTGATTGAAGATAATTATTTGCCACAGGATGATCTCAACTAAAGATACATTCTCTTAACTGCTGTCCTTTCAGGAATGTCTGGTACATCTCTATAGTTAGCTTGCTCTGCCATTTTCTGTTTGATAGAAAAGGAGATGGCCTTGGGGATTCAGAATGCCCCCTGTAAAAGGGCCAGGTACCCATGGTGTCTGTGATACTTCTGACTTGTAGACTCATGCATCCTCAAGAAATTAAGCAGAGATGAAAATTATGCTCTATAACTGTTATCATCAGAAATGTCACAAAAAGAATTTATTACTATGGAAGAGATTTTGTGGTGAGCTTAAATTCATTATGCTGTTCGGTTATCACTGTTAAAAAAAAAAAAGCTGAGTGTTTTAATTCAGTTCCTCTTTTTGCTTAGACTGTGTAGACACAGACTCTAAAAGTTATCCCTCAAACTTTCTTAAAAGCAACAAAGTTAATAGTCTGTAATAACTTTGCAAAGTTGATAGAAGGGATATGTTGAGATGATTTGTTTTGGTGTATGGAAACCTCTCCTATATCACGATCCTGAAGAATGGCTTGGCCTGTGAAATATTTATAAGTGCACATGTGTGTATATACAATACACTTACAGACTCTGGATGCCATTTGTCTTCCACCTCTCAAAAGTCCTCTTCAGAACTGAGGCTACCTCTGCATTTGCTTATTTCCTGTGACATTTGCTATTTCTCTGCATCTGGCCCTGTTTCTTTCTCTCGGTTTACAATAACCATCCCACCCGTTAAGGATATATAGACAATCACCCCCCTCCAACTGTTAATACTGCTCTTCAAGTGTTTGGCTCTATTTTTGCTGAGTATTTTAAGGATTCACAAAATCAAGTGTAAACTTTTAAATCTGTCAGTCTTACAGTGTGGGAACCTGACCTCTGATGTACAGGTTGTCTCCTATCTTCCCATCTCCAATAAGTTCCATCTCTTCAGCTTTATAAAAACATAAGTTATTGAGTGCCTATACATGCCAGATGTTATGTTAGCTTCTTTTGCATACACTGTCTCAATGAATACTCACAGAGCAGACTCTGTTGATATTGTCTATCCAATATCATATACTCCATTCCTTCTTGTTTACAGAATCTAGATTTTGTTTGCAGAGGAAATGGACTTTCTTTCCCACTTTCCCTTGCTGCTAGAGGTGACCATGTGACCAGCTGGCCAATGAATGTAAATAGAAGTATATTGATGGAGAGGGCTGGCTCTGGTAGAGTGGTTGCTTTCCTGATAAAGAGGGCAGAGACAGCTTTCCTTACCCCAACCTCTTCTGTCATCTTCCTTTCTGAAATTCAGATGTAATGGCTGAAGCTGTGGCAACCATATTGCAATGGTAAAGATGTCAGACCTAACATCACAAAACTGCTGAAACTATGTTAGCAATTGTCAACTTCCATAGTTCATATTGTATGAAAAAAATCCAAATAACTCCTTGTTTAAGCCACTATAGTCAAATTTACAATTAGTTTTAGTAATGTAATTCTAATTGGTAAAACTCAAAATGATATTGGAGTTGGTTTTAGTTTTGTGCTATCTAGGTTTTTCTCCTTTTCTTCCCCTTTACTGCATTGTAGTCCATTTGTTTCTCCTCTGAGCTCTGTTTATATGGATCACTTCCCTATCCAGTGCTTCTGCTTAATTTCATTTCCTTTTTGAGTTTTTACCTCCATGTCTGTTTTCTCCTCTAGGTCCAGCCTAGTGTATGAAGGCTTCTTCATCTAGCGTATGATGAGTTCTGACTCAGTCCAGGGACAATAGCAATGTGGCTTTGGTGTCATTGTGGACATTCCTTCTTACATTACCTTAACTTTCATACACACACACCTGGAAGGTAGTGGAAGATAAGAACATAGAGTTTGCCTTAAGTCTTTGAAAATTATCCCATAAAGAGCAGTGATTTTCATGTCCTATAAGTATTCTTGCAATGTTGCTTTTGCTTGCCTCCATTGTTATCATTTCTTCATTCTTCTTTGCTAGCAGAGCCTTGATGTTTTTCAGTTTACAGAAGAATTGTTTATGCTTATAGATTGAAACCCACACACACCAATCCACCAGTCACAAGAAGTAATCTGTAATTGTTCAAAGAATCATCCTTCTTGCTTGTGAGTGGTCAATTTCCTGTCTATTCATGCACATAGTTTAACTTTTTACTTGTTCCTTTAACATAGCTATCATAGTTATCTTAAAGACACAGTGTGATAATTCCAGCATCTCTGAGTTGTTTCTATTAATGGCTTTCTCTCTTAACAATGGATCTTACAGAAACAGAGAATAGATTAGTATTTGCCAGAGGCAGAGGGAATAATGGGGGAAAGGAGAATATGGTCCAAAGTTACAAAGTTGGGGAAGGTATTCAAAAGGTTCAAACTTTCAATTTTAAGATGAATAAGTCCTAAGGATATAACATAAAGACCGCCTGGTGATTATAGTTTTTAATGCTATGTATATTTGAAATTACTAAGCAAGATCTTAGAAGCTCTCATGACAAGAAAAAAAATAGGAGGTGATGGATGTTAATTAATTGTGGTAATTGTTTTGTAATATATACATCCATCAAATCACCTTAAACTTAAAAAATGTTATATTTTAATTATATCTCAATAAAACTAGAGAAAACAAAAAATAATGTCTTTTTTTTCTCTCGCTTTTTTGTATCTCATCATTTCTCATTGACTGCCAGGCACTATGTTTAAAGAACAGTAGTAGAAACAGTGTCAGACTTTATTTTTTTGGGCTCCAAAATCACTGCA
>SJXQ01005738.1:23813-38816 GCA_006408695.1 Aepyceros melampus
GTGGCCAAAATACTGGAGCTTCAGCTTTAGCATCATTCCTTCCAAAGAAATCCCAGGGCTGAGAGGTGCACTGTCTTACCTTCTCGGGCACCAGAGTAACTTTTCCTGTACGTCTTCCCCACCCTCAGATTTCAGCAGTCTCTGTGCAGCCACCATAGAAGGCTGCTCTTCTCCTGCCCCCGACCCCTGTTCCTGCAGTGGACACTATTAGTGCTTGTGGCTTGGCGCTTGGCTCCTGATCAGGAGACAGGAGGGGACTGTCAATTGTCCTGGTCCAGCCTTGATCTTAGGCAAGGCTGTGCCCTTGACCTTGCAAGTAAAGCCTCTCAGCATTCTTGCTCTTTCCCTCCCCACCCTCATGGCAGCAGAATTCTGTCTCATAGTAGTGTGTGCTACTGGATGGGAGAGATTCTCCCGTCCCTTTGCCAGCAGCAGCAGACCTCTGCTTTGTATTGGTATGAGATCCAGGTACCAAGAGATTTTCCTGTCCCTTCTCTAGGGAAGATGATTTTGGCTTCTATCCTTCCCCTAGAAGCAGTGCCTCTCTGCCTGGTTTCTGGGGGGCAGGAAGGAGGCTTTCATACACTTCCCTCAAAGGGAGTTGGGGTTTCCTTCCACCCCTTCCCACTCTCAACAAGGAGCTCTGGAGGTGAGCTAATGCCCCTATGCTTCCCCCAGCAACATAAGGCTTTTGCTGGGAATGGCAGAAATGTTGGGAGAGCGGGCAGTTGTTTTACCCTGTTTCCAGGGGTGTCTAGTCATTTCCCACACACATGGGCTACTGACGGATACTCTCTCTGGTCCCCTGCCCTGCCCTCAGTCCCCGTGAATACCTGTTGGAGGCTTATGGAGAAAAAACTTGAGTGAATGCTCCCCTTGTATCTACAGCTTCCAGTTATTCTGGCACACTAGTCACTCTAAGGCTTTGGGAATTTCCTAAAATTTTAGCTTGTTTCTTTTGACTCATTTCTATGGCAGCCACCTCCTCTCCCTGTGTCTTGCTGGAACTGTCTATGTATCTCGTTTCTGCTGGGAGAATCTTTTCATTTTTTAAAAATTCCATTTCTTTGGTTACCTTGAGACCTCAGCTCTCTGATGGACTTAAGTTATGATTTTATAGATGTTCCAGATTTTTCTCATTATTAGTATTCTTGTGGGTTTCTACATCCTAAGTCAAAATGGAACTTTGAGACATTTATCAGTTTTAAATTTAAAGTCTGTCTCAAATCTGACCACCTTTCACCATCTTTACCACTTCTATTCTGATCTCATCTACCATCATCTCATACTCAAATTGTTACAAAATAATCAGATAAATTTTTTAAAAATTCCATTTCTTTGGTTACCTTGAGACCTCAGCTCTCTGATGGACTTAAGTTATGATTTTATAGATGTTCCAGATTTTTCTCATTATTAGTATTCTTGTGAGTTTCTACATCCTAAGTCAAAATGGAACTTTGAGACATTTTTCAGTTTTAAATTTAAAGTCTGTCTCAAATCTGACCACCTTTCACCATCTTTACCACTTCTATTCTGATCTCATCTACCATCATCTCATACTCAAATTGTTACAAAATAATCAGATAAGAATCACTGCTTTTACCCTTGTTTTTCAGGCAGTCTTTTCTCAACATGTTGGCCAGACTAATCCTGTTAAAACACAAATCAGATCATGACACTTTCTTGCTCAATATTCCCCCAAAAATCCCCATCCAAAGTCAAGTCCTTTGACGTGCCCTCCAGGGCCTTCCATGGCCTGTCCTCACTTCCTACTGCCCTCCACCTTGTTCCCGCTGCTCTAGTCACTTGGCCTGCCTGCTGTACTCTGAACAGGTCAGTCATGTTCTGACTCTGAAGGCTTTGCAATGGCTGTGCCTGCTCCTTGAATTTCCCTGCATACAGGTCTCTGCATGGTTATCCCCACATCTCCTTCAAAGTCTAGGCTCCAGTGACTACCCTGATAAACTATTTAAATCACTGCCCACCCCCCTATCTACAACACCAGTCCTGCTTTCTCTGACCAACTTTTTTTCTTTTGTCACCTTTATCACTTTCTAACATACTATGTAAATTACTTATATATTATGTTTTTATTTATTTTCTCTCTTTCTCTGCTGGATTGTTAACTCTGCAAGTAGAGGAATTTTTATCTGTTTTGTTTTTTGATACATCCTGCTGCTGCTGCTGCTGCTGCTGTTGCTGTTGCTTCAGTTGTGTCTGACTCTGCGTGACCCCATAGACGGCAGCCCACCAGGCTCCCCCGTCCCTGGGATTCTCCAGGCAAGAACACTGGAGTGGGTTGCCATTTCCTTCTCCAATGCAAGGAAGTGAAAAGTGAAAGTGAAGTCGCTCAGTCATGTCCGACTCAGTGACCCCATGGACTGCAGCCTACCAGGCTCCTCTGTCCATGGGATTTTCCAGGCAAGAGTACTGGAGTGATTGATACATCCTGCTGCTGCTGCTGCTGTTGCTTCAGTCGTGTCCATCTCTGCGTGACCCCATAGACGGCAGCCCACCAGGCTCCCCCATCCCTGGGATTCTCCAGGCAAGAACACTGGAGTGGGTTGCCATTTCCTTCTCCAATGCAGGAAAGTGAGAAGTGAAAGTGAAGTCGCTCAGTCGTGTCCGACTCAGTGACCCCATGGACTGCAGCCTACCAGGCTCCTCTGTCCATGGGATTTTCCAGGCAAGAGTACTGGAGTGGGGTGCCATTGCCTTCTCCGTTGATACATCCTAAGTACCTAGTTACACTTGAAACATAGTAGATGCTTATACAAGTATTTGCTGAATCAATGAATTAATTGCAGGCTTATTTGTGGGTTGACTTGTTGAAGGCTGTCTCCATATGTTGCATATCATAAGATCTGTAACACAATACCATGTGCAAAAAGAAAGTGCATGTGCACAGAGGCATAGTTCTCATCTGGTAAACTACACGTACATACAAAAACACATATAACATGCCAGAATGGATGGCGATGTGGAAGACAGATCAAAGCTTAAGAAATAAGGAAGAAAAAAAATGGAGGAAAAGAATGGAAGAGACTTCCCTAGGACAAATTCTAACAATGCATCATGAAATGAGAAATGTGAGCTAATTCCACACTAGGCATGTGAGATTAAAAAAACAATGCACTTCAGTAATTTTGCTAACTCAAATTGTTATTCCCCTTCACAGATCAGCTCAGAGATGGTTTACTGTGATATCACTCCTCAAGTGGGGAACTGCATGTTCAGTTTGGGTAAATGACACAGGAGTTAAGCCTGAGAGGACTTAGACTAGGATGCTCTGTGCCTTGCTCAGGGGTGTGATGCCTCTTGTCTGCAAGTTGGCTGAGTCAGCCAACTCTGCAACTGGTTTACTCACATCCTGTAGCTTGTCCCAAGACTCACAGGNTCTTTCAGAATTTTCCACAGTCTATTGTTAACCACATAGTGAAAGGCTTTGGCACAGTCAATAAAGCAAAAATAGACATTTTTCTGGAACTCTCTTGCTTTTTAGATGATCCAACAGATATTGGCAGTTTGATCTCTGGTTCCTCTACCTTTTCTAAAACCAGCTTGGACATCTGGAAGTTCATGGTTCACGTATTATTGAAGCCTGGCTTGGAGAATTTTGAACATTACTTTACTAGCATTGAGATGAGTGCAATTGTGCAGTAGTTTGAGCATTCTTTGGCATTGCCTTTCTTTGGGATTGGAATGAAAACTGACCTTTTCCAGCCCTGTGGCCACTGCTGAGTTTTCCAAATTTGCTGGCATGTTGAGTGCAGTACTTTCACAGCATCATCTTTTAGGATTTGAAATAGCTCAACTGGAATTTCATCACCTCCCCTAGCTTTGTTCGTAGTGATGCTTCGTAAGGCCCATTTGACTTTGCATTCCAGGATGTCTGGCTCTAGGTGAGTGGTCACACCGTTGTGATTATCTGGGTCATGAAGATCTTTTTTGTACAGTTTTTCTGTGTATTCTTGCCACTTTTTCTTAATATCTTCTGCATCTGTTAAGTCCATACCATTTCTGTCCTTTATTGAGCCCATTGTTGCATGAAGTGTTCCCTTGGTATCTCTAATTTTCTTGAAGAGATCTCTAATCTTTCCCATTCTACTGTTTACTTCTATTTCTTTGCACTGATCACTGAGGAAGGCTTTCTTATCTCTCCTTGCTATTCTTTGGAACTCTGCATTCAAATGGGTATATCTTTTCTTTTCTCCTTTGCTTTTGGCTTCTCTTCTTTTCACAGCTATTTATAAGTCCTCCTCAGACAGCCTTTTTATCTTTTTGCATTTCTTTTTCTTGGGAATGGTCTTGCTCCCTGTTTCCTAAACAATGTCACAAACTTCCATCCATAGTTCATCAAGCAATCTATCAGATCTATTCTCTTAAATCTATTTCTCACTTCCACTGTTTAATTGTTAAGGATTTGATTTAGGTCATATCTGATTGGTCTAGTGGTTTTCCCTACTTTCTTCAATATGTCTGAATTTGGCAATAAGAAGTTCATGAGCTGAGCCACAGTCAGCTCTTGGTCTTGTTTTTGCTGGCTGTATAGAGCTTCTTCATCTTTGGCTACAAAGAATATAATCAATCTGGTTTCGGTATTGACCATCTGGTGATGCCCATGTAAAGTCTTCTCTTGTGTTGTTGGAAGAGGATGCTTGTATGACCAGCGCGTTCTCTTGGGAAAACTCTATTAGTCTTTGCCCTGCTTCATTCTATACTTCAAGGCCAAATTTGCCTGTTACTCCAGGTGTTTCTTGACTTCCTACATTTGCATTCCAGTCCTCTATAATGAAAAACACATTTTTTGGTGGTGTTAGTTCTAGAAGGTCTTGTAGATCTTCATAGAACTATTCAACTTGAGCTTCTTCAGCCTTACTGGTCGGGGCATAGACTTGGATTCAGTTCAGTTCAGTCACTCAGTCCTGTCCGACTCTTTGTGACCCCATGAACCGCAGCACACCAGGCCTCTCTGTCCGTTACCAACTCCCGGAGTCCACCCAAACCCATGTCCATCGAGTCGGTAATGCCATCCAACCATCTTAGCCTCTTTCATCCCCTTCTCCTCTTTCCCTCAATCTTTCCCAGCATCAGGGTCTTTTCAAATGAGTCAACTCTTCACGTGAGGTGGCCAAAGTATTGGAGTTTCAGCCTCAACATCAGTCCTTCCAATGAACACCCAGGACTGATCTCCTCTAGGATGGACTGGTTGGATTTCCTTGCAGTCCAAGTGACTCTCAAGAGTCTTCTCCAACACCACAGTTCAAAAGCATCAATTCTTTAGCACTCAGCTTTCTTTATAGTCCAACTCTCACATCCATACATGACCCCTGGAAAAGCCATAGCCGTGACTAGATGAACCTTTGTTGGCAAAGTAATGTCTCTGTTTTTCATGATATTGAATAGTTTGCCTTGGAAACGAACAGAGATCATTCTGTCGTTTTTGAGACTGCATCCAAATACTGCATTTCAGACTCTTTTGTTGACTATGATGGCTACTCCCTTTCTTCTAAGGGATTCTTGCCCACAGTAGTAGATATAATGGTCATCTGAGTTAAATTCACCCATTCCAGTCCATTTTAGTTCGCTGATTCCTAGAATGTCAATGTTCACTCTTGCCATTTCCTGTTTGACCACTTCCAATTTGCCTTGATTCATGGACCTGACATTCCAGGTTCCTATGAATATTGCTCTTTACAACATCAGACCTTGCTTCCATCACCAGTCACATCTACAACTGGGTGTTGCTTTTGCTTTGGTTCTGTCTCTTCATTCTTTCTGGAGTTATTTCTCCACTCTTCTGCAGTAGCATATTGGGCACCTATTGACTTGTGGATTTCCTCTTTCAGTATCCTATCTTTTTGCCTTTTCACACTGTTCATGGGGTTCTCAAGGCAAGAATACTGAAGTGGTTTGCCATTCTCTTGTCCAATGGATCACAATTTGTCAGAATTCTCCCCCTTGACCCATCCATCTTGGGTGATCCTACATTGGCATGGCTCATAGTTTGAGTTAGACAAGAGAGTGGTTCATTAAATTCATAACAAAGTGGGTGGTTAAACGTCCTCCTGGCATTGAAAGTCTTCAATGAGATAATAAACCTAAAATACCCCACATCAGGCTGACCACAGAGTGGGACTCAAGAAATGCTCATTCCCCCTCTAGTATTCTTGCCTGGAGAATGCCATGGACAGAGGATCATGGAGGGCAGGCTACAGTCCATGGGGTCACAAGGAGTCGGACATGACTGAGTGACTAGCAGTTCATGTCTCTTCAAAGTGTATAAAATGTTGTGCAACTCAGAATTGATTACCTATGTGAAAGTGTTAGTTACTCAATCGTGTCTGACTCTTTACAATCCCATGGACTGTAGCCTGCCAGGCTCCTGTCCTTGGAATTCTCCAGGTAAGAATAAGATCTCCAGGAAGATCCCTGGAATCTTCCCTATCCAGAGATTGAACTCAGGTCTCCTGCATTGCAGGAAGATTCTTTATGGTCTGAGCCACCAGGGGAGCCCTGATTACCTATAGAAGATAAATTATATAGTATAGTAGGTGACTAGGAGAAACAAAAGCAGAGCAGGCAAAGAAGGTTTGGGAACAGGAGTGGTGATATGGAACAGACTTGAAGGAGATAGAGCTGTTAAATTTTTATAAGACTTGATTTTTTTATAGCACTTTCAGGTTTATAATAAAACTGAGAGAAGGTACAGAGATTTCCCATATGCCCCCTGCCCCAACACACATGTAGCCTCCTCAGTATGGACATCGGTCGTCAGAGTGGTACATTTGCCCTGGGATGAACCAGCATCGATATATCATGATCACCAAAAGCCCTGTTTACATCTTAGGGTTCACTTTTTTAAAAAAAATTGGAGGATAATTGCTTTACAATGTTGTATGCTCTCTGCCATACAACAATGCAAATCAATTATAACTATATATATATATATATCCCCTCCCTCCTGAGCCTCTGTCCCATCCCACCCCTCTAAGTCGTCACAGAGCACCAGGCTGGGCTCCCTGCATCATAAAGCAGCTGCCTTGTGGCCACAAGTCTGTTCTATATGTCTGCATCTCCATTCTCTCCCTGCAGAGGACTTCCTGGTGTTGTACATTCTATAGGTTTTAACAAACATATAATGACATGTATTTATCATTATATCATACAGAGTGGTTTCACCGTCCTAAAAATCCTCTGTGGCCCATCTCTTCATCCCTCTCCTCCATCCCACCCCTGGCAACCTCTGACCTTCTTTACTGTCTCCGTTACGTTGCCTTTTCCAGAGTGTCTTATAGTCGGAATCATAAAGGATTCTTTCATTGGGTTCTTTCACTTAGTAATATGCGTTTAAGGCTGCCTTGTGTTTTTTTACAGTTTGATCGCTCACTTCTTTTTTGCACTGAATAATATTCCATTGATTTTTTTAAAAGCAGCTTTATTGAGGTATAATTTACATACCATAAAATTCAATGAATTTAAATAAATCTACATTTATGCAAACATTGCCATAATCCAGATTTAGAATGTTTCTTTATTGTGGTAGGAACACTTCACAAGAGATCAACCATCTTAACAGTTTTCATATGTGTGGCACAGCCCTGTGACCTCCAGGCACTCTGCTGCACAGAGATCTCTATTCACCTTGTAGAACTGAAACCTCATACTTGTTAAACAGCTATTTCCCATTTCTACCTCTCCCCAGCCCCTGGCAACCACCAATCTATCTCTGTTTCTCTTGAGTGAAATCATGCTCTGTGGCATAATACCCTGCAGATTCATCCATTTTGTTGCATGTTGTCAGATTTCCTTTTTTGAGGCTGAATAGCATTCCATTGCATGTACCTGCCACAGTTTCCTTATCCATTCATCCATCAATGGACATTTAGATTGTTTCCACATTTTGGCTACTGTCAACAGTGCTGCCATGAACAGGGGAATGCAAATGCATCTTCAAGGTCGTGATTTTAATTCTTCTGGATAACTGCTTGGAAGTGAAACTGCTGGATCAGATGATAGCTCTATTTGTAATGTTTTGAGGAACTCCTATACTCTCTTTCATGGTGGCTCTTTCATTTCACATCCCCACCAACGAGAGTTCCACTTTCTCCAAATTCTTAGCAATACAACCTTAAAGAAATCTAACAGCCCTGCTAGTTGGCATGAGACAATCTCATTACAATTTTGATGTGCATTTCCCTGATGATTAGTGATGCTGAGCAGCTTTTCATGTACCAGCTGGAGGAGCGGCTACTTACTGAACAACTGTGAGCTCTGTTGGGCAGAGATCATTTTGTTCATTGCTCCATCCCCACTGTTAAAGAATCTGACATGAGATAGGCACTTAACAAATATTTTTAAATGAATAAGCCACCATGTGGCAGGCATGCCAAAGATATTATTTCCAAATTCTTATCAAATCAGAAGGAGGCATCAGCATCCCTATTCTATGGATTATAGATACGGATAGATATGGATAATGGATACTAAGATCACATAGCCAGGCAGAGGGAATAAATAGGACCCAAAACATGGGTCTTTGATGTGAACACACAGATGCTGCCTCTATACTTCACTAGCATCTCTGCTTCTGGCCTTTTAAATATCTTCTTAGTGTAAAAACAAAACAAGGCAAAATGGGATCTCAGGCAAGCAAGGCCTCTGGATAAAAAATCCAGACTCACAGAAATCAGAATGAAACATCTGGAAGTAGAATATCCAATCCACTGCCTGTGAAATGCTGTGATTTCACAATTGCAATAGTCAAAACTATAGTTTTCCCAGTAGTCATGTGTGATGTGACAGCTGGACCTCAAAGAAAGCTGAGTGCTGAAGAATTGATACTTTTGAATTGTGGTGTTGGAGAAGACTCTTGAGAGTCCCTTGGACTTCAAGGAGATCAAACCAGATAATCCTAAAGGAAATCAGTTCTGAATATTCATTGGAAGGACTGATGCTGAAGCTCCAACACTTTGGCCACCTGATGTGAAGAACTGACTCATAGGAAAAGACTCTGATGCTGGGAAAGATTGAG
Organism: Aepyceros melampus; assembly: GCA_006408695.1. NCBI lineage: Eukaryota > Metazoa > Chordata > Mammalia > Artiodactyla > Bovidae > Aepyceros > Aepyceros melampus. Next base: position 32,848 of record SJXQ01005738.1, read on the forward strand.
GGCAGAAGGAGAAGGGGACAACAGAGGGTGAGATGGTTGGATGGCATCACCGACGCTATGGACATGAGTTTGAGCAAGCTCCAGGAGTTGGTGATGGACAGGAAAGCTTGGCATGCTGCAGTCCATGGGGTCGCAGAGTTGGACACTACTGAGCGAGTGAACTGAACTGGCTCATTATCTCAGATCTCAAGTTCTAGCTGCCTTCACTTTAAAATCAATTATATCAGTGAGTTAAAACTCTCCACCTCAAAAGAGATGATTATCAGAAGAACCCTTTCTCAAACAGTTTAGCCCAATCTGTTAAAGCACAATTGCTAAAAATAAACTTACTTCAATACTTTACAAAATGTAAAGCCAGACAACAATGAACATGGAAATCTACCACAATTTTTCTCAGGAAAAAAAAAGTATAGATGTTTATGTATAGAAAAATATCTTGGGTAAAATCTGTTAAGCCAATATTGTCTTAATTCAAAATTACACCTAATTTGAAACAACTGCTTTTTCCTAGGCCAACGGGGTAGTCTATTGTTTTTTAATAAAAACAACAGAAAGTTCAAATTCAGTTTCTACCCCAAGAAAGCTATGTTTTATGTTAACAAAGCTCTACTGAAAACCACTCGTGCTGGGAGCAGGGGTCTCCATCATGACCCCAGGGTGGGAGGATTGTCAGTGGTTAGCCAAGGTCCCGAAAGACTTGAAATTTTGCTTTCAGATGTGAGGGGATAATTTAACTTGTCTGAATGAACCAGCCTTTGGAAAAGAGGAGGCAGAGATTAGAATGTAAGTTCCAAAGGCCTGTGTTACTTTGCCTTGTTCATAACTTGATCAGAGGAATGCCCAGAATGGATCCTATGTACCAGTACACATTCTTTTTTTAAATTGCAGTAGCATATATTCCTTTGTGTGACTTTACTTGAACAGTGTTTTCTTATCCATTTTTGTGTTGATGGACAATTGGGTTGCTTTCAGATTTGAAGCACTGTAAGTGAAGCATGGCTACAGTCAGGGGCTGGAGGAGGAAGGAGTGGTATTAATGCTGAGGTCTGAATTGCGTTCCTCCAAAATGCCTGTGTTAAGATTCTAGCCTCCAAAGTGAAGGATTGATGCTTTTGAACTGTGGTGTTGGAGAAGACTCTTGAGAGTCCCTTGGACTGCAAGGAGATCCAACCAGTTCATTCTGAAGGAGATCAGCCCTGGGATTTCTTTGGAAGGAATGATGCTAAAGCTGAAACTCCAGTTCTTTGGCCACCTCATGCGAAGAGTTGACTCACTGGAAAAGACCCTGATGCTGGGAGGGATTGGGAGCAGGAGGAGAAGGGGACGACAGAGGATGAGATGGCTGGATGGCATTACGGACTCGATGGACATGAATCTGAGTGAACTCCGGGAGCTGGTGATGGACAGGGAGGCCTGGTGTGCTGCGATTCATGGGGTCGCAAAGAGTCGGACCCGACTGAGTGACTGAACTGAACTGAAAGTTAAATGAGTTCATAAGGGTGGGGCCCTGGCCTGGCTTCCCAGGTGGCGCAGTAGTAAAGAATCTGCCTGCCAGTGCAAGAGACCTGAATTTGATCCCTGGGTCAAGAAGATCCCCTGGAGGAGGACATGGCAACCCACTCTAGTATTCTTGTCTGAAGAAAACTCCATGGACAGGGGAGCCTGGCAGGCTACAGTCAATGGGGGTCACAAAGAGTCAGACATGACTGAGCATGCTCACAAGCACACTAATCTGATAGGAACAGTGTGCTTATAAGACAGACATCAAAGAGCTCGGTGCATAAATAAGAGGTCCAGGGAACACACAGTGAGAAGGGGGCCAACTGCAAGCCAGAAAAAGAGCCCTCTCCAGAACCCAACCAAGCTGGAACCCTGATTTCAGACTACCAGCCTCCAGAACTGAGAGAGATGAGTCTCTGTTGTTTACACAGTCCAGCCTGTGCTATTTCTTCCCTGGTGGCTCAGAGGTTAAAGCATCTGCCTGGAATGCAGGAGACCCAGGTTCGATCCCTGGGTTGGGAAGATCCCCTGGAGAAGGAAATGGCAACCCACTCTAGTACTCTTGCCTAGAGAATCCCATGGAGGGTGGAGCCTAGTAGGATACAGTCCATGGGGTTGCAAAGAGTTGGACATGACTGAGCAACTTCACACACACAAGCAGATTAAGAAGGGCAGATTGGGTGTGAACAAGTTACTGATGAGACACAATGGAACTTTTCACATAAGGGTGAAGGAAACACTCTGTATCTTGATCTGACTAGTGGTTACATGGGTAGATATATAGATAACCAGATTGCATCAAACTGTCCATTTCAGATTTGTACATCTTTATGTCTTAACCTTAAAAAAGTCCTTCTTCCCACCACCATCCTTCACAGTGGTCTTAGGTCAGGCTGCTGTCACAAAACACTATAGACTGGGTGGCTTATAAACAATAAAAGTAAATTTCTTACAGTTCAGGAGGCTGAAATCTGAGATTCGAGTGCCAGGATTAATGTCGAGGGCTCTCCTTTGGATTGCAGACCTCCTGCGGAGCCCTCACTTGGCCAAGGGACTGTGGATCTCTCTGGAGGCTCTTTTTAAGGACTCTACCCTTAAAATATTCCATGCCTGTGGGCTCCACCCTCATGATCTAAGACGGCACTACCTCATACCACCACCTTGGGAGTTAGGAGTTCAACACACACATTTTGGAGGGACACAAACATACTTTAGTACCAAGAGAATCTGTGTTTAAAAAATATACCAAAATAGTCTGAATGCCTTTGAATAAGGCTGATAGAGGGAAATTGACATATATGCTTTGTCTGATGTATTTATATACATATTTGAATATAATAAAAACTCAGGGGATCCTACAAGTTGCCCTTGATCAGCAAGGACCCAATGGCGGTGCCAAGATTCAGACCCTGCCCCTTTCCCTAACTGCAGCGTCTGATAGCAAACCCTCAGCCAAGGAAATGTGCAGGAAGGAAGCCCTGGAACATCCAAGACATAGAGTGAGCAGGGAGGCCTGGGGTCAAGAGGGCAGCTCTGTGGGGTCCAGAGCCTGAGTCACCCCCTCTGAGGGACACCCTGCCTGCACTGCGCCGGAGGAAGGAAGCTGAAGTGAGGGCGATTGGAAGGAGCCGGTGGAGCAAAACCAAGAGCTCCAGGCGGGGAGGTGCACCACCAGCTGGGCGGCCCGGCCAAGAACAACAGGAAGCTTCCATCCCACCCCTGTTCACTACAGCCCCGGCGGGGAGCCCGGGGTCATTCTCTCCGAAGGGCCTTCGGCAGATGTTACATAAACAAAACTTCCATTGACTCCAGTCTGGGCCTGGCCTAAAATAGCCCATGGGCTTTCCCCCGTGACTCTGCAGAATCTCTCCAGCATCCTTCCAGGTCCCCAGCGCTGATGAGCTGCTTGCCTCCATGTGCGGACAGTACTCTAGAGCATCCTCAAGAGATGTCCCCAGCAGCAGAGGGCGGGGTCCCTTTGTTTTCCCTGGCAGATGCCCCTCTATGCTCTAAGACCTTTGATGGCTACTGAGCCAAGGGACACATCCCTCACCAGAGAGGCAGGAAGCCAGGGCTGAGGGATAGCTGGGTGGGCTGGCAACAGGTGTGAGCGGGCCGGCTGCTCTCTCTGAGTCTCTGTCTCTCTCTCCCCACCCACTTCACAGGATGGAGTGTGAGTGGGAGCCCACGAGCCAGCTCTCCAGGTCAGACCACAAGGCTTCCTTGTCAGGGCTTTCTTTTGAGCTTTGTGCCTTCTCCTTTCCAGCCTTCCTATGTGCCTTCGTGATCGAACCCTCTTCAAATTTCTCGGAGCTCCTGTAAGCTCCTCTGACTCCATTTACACTTCTTTTTGCAGAAAACCGTTCCATCTGTGCACATCTGGAGCTTCACAGAGCTGTGACACAGCTGTGATGCCACCCTCGGCTTTACCACCTCGACACTGCCCCTGAACACCGATAATGATCTTTTCCCCTTGCGTTGCCCCAGAATCCTGACTCAAAAAAAACAAAAACAAAAAAACAACAGCATCAGCAACTGAAAAAGATATTGGTTAAAAACTATGTGCCTGATACTATACTAAGCATTTTATGCTGCTTCATTTTATTTCTCATTGAGCAAGCCTATGAGATTTCCTATATTCATAGAAAAAAGTTTCCTATATTTATAGAAGTATTGCAGGGTGTGTCGATGATACAGCAGAGCTGGAACACACCCAAGCCTGTAGGGCTAGTTTTCACATCTTAACCGCTGCCTCAGATGTCCTAGAAAACAGTCCATAGGGGCTAATAGCACCTCTTTTCCATAGTCTTCCTTGGTCAAAATACAAGCCCTCCTACTCGTTCTCAGTGTAATTAAATATATTATATTGACCAATTCCTTATTTAACCAATATTTATTGGGCATGTTATGTTCTCTAGGCAAGATGCTATGTAAGTCTACACAGGCCAAAAAGAAATAGCACAATGTATAGGATGTGAATATTCAGCTCATATTTCATTGACACTTGTACTTTGGTTGTGAGAGGGTCTTAAGTTTCTCAGGATGAAGATCCCCAAACCAAGTCTCTGGCTAAGAACTAGCAGGTGTGCCAGTCTGCAGGAGAGAGGGAGAGAAGCATGTGGAGAGCTAGGAGGAACCCTACAGTGGAAAGGTCCACACTCAGACCAAGGGGCCAGAGCTAGGCCGTGGAAGTCCAGCAGGGGACTGATATAACCTGGGAAACCCTGGCATTCAGAGGAATTTAGTTCAGATCCAGATCTTACTTCCCCTGTAGCTCAAATGGTAAAGAATCTGCCTGTGATGCAGGAGACCAGGGTTTGATCCTGGAGGGGCTTCCCTGGTGGCTCAGAGGTTAAAGCGTCTGCCTGCAGTACGGGAGACCCAGGTTCAATCCCTGGGTTGGGAAGATCCTCTGGAGAAGGAAATGGCAACCCACTCCACTACTCTTGCCTGGAAAATTCCATGGACTGAGGAGCCTGGTGGGCTACAGTCCATGGGGTCACAAAGAGTCGGACACGACTGAGCGACTTCACCTTCACCTGGGAAGTTCCTCTGGAGAAGGGAATGGCAATCCACTCCAGTATTCTTGCCTGGAGAATTCCATGGACAGAGAAGCCTGTCGGACTACAGTCCATGGGGTCACAGAGTTGGACACAACTGAGTGACTAACACACACACCCACACCAGATCTTCTCTACTCTGGCAGCCTCTGTGCAGCTGGCTGCTTCCAGGGTTGCTCTAGAATGGCCCCAGGTCTGAGGGAGCCCTAAGACTCAGTCAAAGCCTTAGTTTATATCTAGAAAAAAGCCCTATCTCTCTGGGTTCCCAAAGTTTTGTTCTATATTCATGTTATTCATCTGTCTAACCATCCATCCATCCACCCAGCCCAGAAACATTTTTCGAGCATCTGCTGCTGCTGCTGCTGCTAAGTCGCTTCAGTCGTGTCCAACTCTGTGCGACCCCACAGAGGGCAGCCCACCAGGCTCTCCTGTCCCTGGGATTCTCCAGGCAAGAACACTGGAGTGGGTTGCCATTTCCTTCTCCAATGCAGGAAAGTGAAAAGTGAAAGTGAAGTCACTCTGTCACGACCGACTCTTAACGACCCCATGGACTTCAGCCCACCAGGCTCCTCTGTCCATGGGATTTTCCAGGCAAGAGTACTGGAGTGGGGCACCATTGCCTTCTCCACTCGAGCATCTCAGTTCAGTTCAGTCGCTCAGTCGTGTCCGACTCTTTGCGACCCCATGAATCGCAGCACGCCAGGTCTCCCCGTCCATCACCAACTCCCGGAGTTCACCCAGACCCACGTCCATTGAGTCTGTGATGCCATCCAGCCATCTCATCCTCAGTCGTCCCCTTCTCCTCCTGCCCCCAATCCCTCCCAGCATCAGGGTCTTTTCCAATGAGTCAACTCTTCGCATAAGGTGCCCAAAGTACTGGAGCTTCAGTTTTAGCATAATTCCTTCCAA
>SJXQ01005739.1:1724-13369 GCA_006408695.1 Aepyceros melampus
ATAAGGATAGTTCTAATGACTACCAAAGAAAGATAATTATGCAGGTGAAGTAAGAAGACCTGCAGAATAATGTTAGGTTTTCTCTCCTGTGGGCACTGCAAAGCCTGTTTAAGTGCATGCTTAAATGTCAATAAGAACAATATGATTTCAATAAATCTCAGTTTCTAAGGAGACTTCTAGTATCATGTGTTCTATAGACTAGAGAATAAGATTGTTTTTATTTGCACTTCCAATCAAAATCTCCGATAATTTGACTGATCTGAGGGGATGGTGAGTGCAATTTAATTACATCAGATTTTTATAAATCTTAACTTACGTATGACTGAGACTAAAAATAGTTGCATTTTTAAAAGAGGTACAAGATGTCTCTCTTTCTCCCTACTCTCAAGGGCTTAATGTATTTGAGTAGATAAAATAATCAGAAAGGATCTCTGATGATTAAGGCAGAGGGATGTTCAAAGGCATGCAAATTTTGAGATGCAACTAATTATCAGAAGTATCATTAAGGTACAGAAATAATATCCCTATATCTGTCAATATCATATTTGAACTCTTATGTGCCAGTTTTATGATTTCACCTCATTTATAAGGTTTGTAACTATTTACTTCAAGCTCTCTGCATGTTTTCTCATGGTGTCAATAATGATGATGGTGATTGAACTTTGTCATGATATCTCATAGGTATAATGGGTTAAAAGATAGGAAGAGCAAAGAAATTACATATTGTTTGAGAGTGTATTATGGTAAAGTTGTCTTTTCATAATCTCTGCTCCCATTTTTCTTTTAAACAGCAATTAACTAACATCCTATTAAGCATCATAGTCTTGAATGTCAGTGTCATTGTGCATTATGATCTGTTTGGCTTTTCAATTCTTAAAAGTTATTCATTTTTCTCTGGAGTTAAATCTTACCAGTTCCTTCCCTGCAGTGATGGTCTCATATTCTTCAAAATGTCATAATGATTTTTTACCTTTGTTATTTAATAATCTGACCAGGGTTATTACCATTGTAGAAGCATGTCCTTCCGCTAGATATAGACTTTGCTGCTGCTGCTAAGTTGCTTCAGTCGTGTCCGAATCTGTGCGACCCCATAGATGGTAGCCACCAGGCTCCCCGTCCCTGGGATTCTCTAGGCAAGAATACTGGAGTGGGTTGCCATTTCCTTCTCCAACGCATGAAAGTGAAAAGTGAAAGTGAAGTTTCTCAGTCGTGTCCAACTCTTAGCGACCCCGTGGACTGCAGCCCACCAGGCTCCGCCATCCATGGGATTTTCCAGGCAAGAGTACTGGAGTGGGGTGCCATTGCCTTCTCCAAGATACAGACTTTAGCATGGTGTCTATGAAAGAGACCATACATACTATTTCCCCAGGGACACTTCAAGTTAATGTCTGATATCCTGGGCAATTACTAAAGATGTGTGCTTTCATTTCCATAATAACCCATTTTAGATTAGTAATTATGTGGACCTTCTATAAATATAAGGTGTGCTATGCTGTGCTTGGTCATGTCTGACTCCTTGCAACCCCATGGACTGTAGCCCGCCAGGCTCCTCTGTCCATGTGGATTCTTCAGGCAAGAATACTGGAGTAAGTTGCCATGCCCTCCTCCAGGGGATCTTCCCAGTCCAGGGATTGAACCCAGGTCTCCTGCATTGCAGGCAGATTCTTTACTGTCTGAGTCACCAGGGAAGCCCATAATATAAAGGTAACTCCTGCACTTTTTGCCAAATTTATATTTTCAAGATCATATTTTGTTATATTCATCGGGTTATTTGTACTTTGCTGATCATGCAAACAGAGTTTAGGTTTTGAAAGTATGGTTTCAATAGTAACAGATAATTTTGTTAACATGTGTTAGACACTCAGTGAGTAATAGATGAATTAAATTCTCTCACTTGAACGTCAAATGTCATTAGTACTCCGGTCCACACCAAGACCAGGAAGGAGTCCAGGATGTTAATTCTTTTGACAAGTATTGGCTAAGTACTGTGTATGTGCCAACCTGCCATCAGCCAGAAGATCATAGCAGTAAAGCAAAGTCCCATGTTCTCATGAAATTTTTGTTCTTGAGGTCCTTTATAGGGTAATAATATACATTATGTTGATGAGATTCTGCTCTTTTATACAATCACTTGGATACAAAGAAGTCTATTTTTAAACCCAGTCTATTCTTAGTAAGGTGGCTGCATGATATAGGCTAACTTTATACAGTGAATTCCTACTGGGTATATTCTTCTTTCTTTTACTCAATAGTTTACCTGATACCTTAGGCCCTCCTGAAGTTGATGGTACCAGTTGCCTGTGATTTTTATATTATAATTTAATAAAGAAGAGGTGCAGAAAATCAAATTCCTCCTAGTCTTGATATCTTCCAGGTTGTAATCAACATGTAAATGTACATGGCTAATTTATTACTTCATTTGTCTTTGAAAGTTTTCCTCTCCCCTTACTGAGAAAGAGAGGCTATTGTCATTTTCTACCAATTGTATATAATTCATTTTTTAAATTGCATCTTGGAGCTTTCAAATGATTTCTGTTTAGAAAAAGCAAGTTCTCTTGTTTGTTTGGTTTTTCATAAAGCCCATGAATATTTAAAAATTTTATTGACTTACATTATGGGCATAAACGAAATAATCAGCAATTTATATGACAACAATACTTATTCAAAATGAGAACAATCATATAATAAAATCAGAGCTATTTAGTGTTTGAAATAGACTTAAGATGATCTAGTTTAATTCCTTTATTTTTCAAATGGGCATAAGAAGTATGGCCAGGAAATGATATTTGACTTGCCCAAGTTCACAGAATAGTCTGCAGTAGACTCAGAAAAAAGAACTAATTGTTTTGCTTTAAAAAAAAAAATTCTGATTTTAACAGTAATATATTTTTTGCTTAAATATATATTTCTGATTATAAAAGTAAAATTATAAACTTGAAAAATTCAGGAAGGATATGGAAAAAATGTCTCGTTAAATTATTGTACGTAAGTTACTGTGGTTACAAGACTATTTAAAAATATATATATACATCTTTTGAATAATGAATGATTTTATAAATTTTTTTAAATGCTAAAGGATGCATGATATTATGTGTTATCATGGAACGGATGTACATTTGGACTAAAAATAAAGGAAGAAGTAGCTCAAAGATAGATGTAGGAAAACCCTGGATTTTTGAATTCCAAATTATGTAGAAGTTAATATAACTACATCAATGTATTTGTTGAGAAGGAAATGACAACGCACTCCAGTATTCTTGTCTGGAAACTTCCATGGACAGAGGAGCCTGGTGGGCTACACAAAGTCCATGGGGTTGTAAAGAGTTGGACATGACTTAGTGATTGAGCATGCATGGATGTAATGTGCTTGATAAAAATATTTATTTTTTGGCAAATTCTTTGGAGATATATCAGAGTAATAATGCTATTACAGATGTGGACACTATTTCTGGACAGTGTCTCTTCTCTCCACATGCATTTTGAATGATACATATTCTCTTAAATCTTCTTTTATATCACCTCCCTTTCAACCAACTCCTTCCTTCTAGCACCCAGAAATCACCGGTTTTCACCCATTGTAGACAAGCAAACAGTAACAACCATCTCCCATAAACCTGTTTCCTTTTACTCTCTCATTCTTCGATACTATTGCTGGATAGCAGATCAGGAGAGTAGAGAAACTAACTAACGTGGGACAAACAGTGTGACTTCTCCGCACTTGGAAAGAGTTAATCACTTTATGTTTTATAAAACCTGACATAATCTTTTTAAAGATAGCTTTATTGCATGATTTGTGATGTCTCTGTCATCTCTCAAATTCGATGAAGTTAAGGGAGAAGAGAGGCAATAGCCCATAGAAGCTACTTATTCATAGTACATAATTTACAGCCATGATTGCATTTGCACTGATTTATTTTGAGATTCAAAATAAACCTGTCCACTCTCAAATTTCTAATGGTACAAGCAAGATAGTGGAGTCAAATGATTTTAAATGAAGATCAAGAAAATACTCTATTTTTTTAAATGAAATAAACTCTGTGTGCCTTGGAAAAAGAACACTGAACTTGAAGTCTGTTGGTCTTGAAGTTAACCCAAAATTCTCTGTAGAACAGGAATCAAAGCATCTCAGTTCTGTTGCTGGCTATGCTAACCGTTTGTGTGACATTAGAAACAATGGCATATCCATTTATGCAACGATGGACATGAGACCAGGTGAGGTCTTTCACCATCACTTTTTCTTTTTAGAAGTGAAATCCTTTCTAATTCAATTAGAAACTCAAAATATAGAACAGATGAAATTGTACCCCTGTGGTTGGACTAGAGGTGGGACCTTAGAGCCATAACCTTTCATCTCTTACACTTCATGTGGTGCTCAGGGTGCGCTGGTGAAGTCTCAGAACTCCATGAGGTTGAAGCCACTGGGGCAGGTAATCTTTTAGGCTCCTTAGGTTTTGAAATCAGACTGACAATGTGTTTTCTTTTTGTTTTTGCTTTCATCAACTGCTATGCTGCTGCTACTGCTGCTAAGTCCCTTCAGTCGTGTCCGACTCTGTGGGACCCCATAGACGGCAGCCCACCAGGCTCCCCCGTCCCTGGGATTCTCCAGGCAAGAACAATGGAGTGGGTTGCCATTTCCTCCTCCAGTACATGAAAGTGAAAAGTGAAAGTGAAGTTGCTCAGTCATGTATGACTCTTAGCGACCCTATGGACTGCAGCCCACCAGGCTCCTCTGTCTATGGGATTTTCCAGACAACTGCTATAAATAAATATAAATAAAATATCCACTAGATGGCAGTAGATCAAATCTTTGTTTTAATCATTTCAGTTGACAATCTTCAGTCCAGTATTTAAGTACATATTTGGATTATTTACAAAGCTTTCAAGATAATTTCATCTTATCATAGTTTATATTTTGAAATTCTTCTTCAGCCTCTCAATTTATTTTCACTTCATGTCCAATTTTCAGGACATTGTGGAATTATTGGTTAGTCCAAACAGTCTTTATGACTTGCTCTGGTCTTGGGAACTTTACTTTAATTGCATAATATTCAAATAAATAAGCATATATGATCATTTAAATTTATTCATAATACCATTAGCATGGTAGGCGGCATTATTCTGTGTATTAATGTCTTAAGGAGGAGATGATGTCAGGTCACACTAAGTGATGGAAGTTCATGATAAGGATAACAGGCAAGTGAGTTTAGCCCAGGAAGGGAGCTGCGAGATGCTTCCAACATTCAAAGTACTGCAGCCTCATGGAAGAGTGGAACAATGACTGCCTCCTGCAGGATTCAGATGGTTTTCTAGGACCCAACAGTTCTGAGATTGTTGGATAGCATCACTGACTCAATGGACATGAATTTGAGCGAATGCCCGGAGTTCCTGGTGTGCTGCAGTCCTTGGGGTTACAAAAAGTAGGACACAACTTAGCAACTGAACCACAACAACAGTTCTTTTAACTTCACGTCAACACTGAGCCCCGTAAAAGTTGCTACCTGCTCCTTATTTTTGGCCTCATTTATTTAGACTCCTCATGAGAGAAACTGGGTGAATTTGTTGTCATTTTACATAGTGAAGAAGTTGAAAGTTGTCCTAGTGGCCCAGCCCACATCACAAATCTAAACCTAAGTCAGTCTAGAAAACCTAACATGCATCATTAGACTCCTCCAGCTCAGCTTTAGCTCGCTCACCTTACCCTACAAAGTCAGACCTGCTAGCCTTTTAAGGAAATTCTCAGCCTCCTAGGTAAGCATACCTTGTTTCTTTGTTGTCTTTTCTGTAACTCATGTAAAACTTGCTCTTGCTTCAAATCATGTAGGAACAGGGCTTTCCTGAGGCAATGTACTTTCCCAATCTATGGATTGTTTTCCCTTGAATACAGGACATTAAGTTTCTTACTCCATTCTTTTTATTTTGTCATTTTACAACAGAGCACCCCTTAAAAGTGGTCTTTAAGCTTCCTTAAAGCCAGTTGGATTACACTGAGGACAGTTTTGTCCATAAAATGGTCAAGGTAAAAGATGAAAGCTTTGGCCCATTTTCTAGGTGAAATTAGTAATAGCTCCCTATTTTATCCCCAGGATGGTTCCATTTAAGGTGATACATTTCATTATTACCTGTATACATAGTCTTTGCCTTGACCCAGTTCCTGCTCTTCAGGTCCGGGCAATGTGGCCGAGACTTGGACAATGTAAAAAGCATTGCCTGAAGTACTTACTTAGGAAGCAGTTGTGGGCCACAGGAATTTTAAGGTGTATGGACTCCCAATTGTGAAGTCCTTAGAATAAAGGAAAAGAGAATTTAAAGAAGCAATTTAACTTTAAATTCAGGTTTCTACTTCATTAGCTCAATTTTATCTGCTAGATAACAGTCTTTTCTAATGCGTTATGGAAACTAGAATATGATTTTCATCAATAAGGAAAATTATAAAGCTAGCAAAGAATTTAAGTGGTTTGCCTGTATTACATTATAAATACCAGAGAAAATTCTAAAATGAGAGCCTTCAAGATGGTGAATTCACCATCTCTTCTGCATCAATGATAGATTAAGTCTTTTAATTATTACTCAATAATAATTCACATTACCACTGGATGTATGGGAAGCAGTTATCTTTCCATCTAAGTCATTACCCAAAATTCTCTAATAATTATATCTTTAGGTCTTTAAATACTTTCCCCTCACATTAGTCCTCTGTCATTTTAATTGAATGGATTTAATGTAGCAAATCATACATTGCAAAATCTATTTCTTTCCATCAGAACAGGTTTATCATGAACAAATGCTAAGGGACTGTTTGAAATGTTTCACCCAAAGAGATGGAGGGGTATTCTTTCTCAAAATGTAAAGAGTCATTTTTTCCCTCCCTCCCCGGGATGATCTTTTTGTTTATTTCCATGTAGAACATGGAAAGATTAAATAACTAGAGACATGTTGTTTAGAATTACTTCAGGAGTCCTTGTTTACTAGCTATCAGAGATGGCTCCTAAAGACATTAGTGCACAGCTTTTGCTCTGAAAATTATTTCATTTGTGGTATTTTGGACATCATCATGGCAAGTTGAAGGGCAGTGAACATAACATTCTGACAAATGTTACTGTATTATTTTTAGTAGATACAGTATAGAAATGGCTACCTGTTTAGTGTAAAATCTCCTATGTCTTTCTGAAAGATTCACTTCTGTTCACTAGAAAATCCTGTTTCTTTTTCCTCTTCTTGAGTACAAAGAAAGATTAGTTCCCTAACCCCTTAGAAGTTAGGTGGCACAATGTGACTAGTCCTGGCCAACGAAATGTGATCAGAAGTCATCAATCACTTCTGAAAGAGCTCTGAGGAGTCACATGCCCCCACCTCCTTGTTCTTCTCATCATAGTGGCAGTGGGAACATGTGCTGAGATAGCAGAGCCCCAGGGTAGAAACAGCCTGGATTTCCAAGACTGATTTCAAAGGAGCTAACTGAAGTGAAGTTGAACTGAAAGATGCTCAGTTGTGTCCTACTCTTTGTAACCCCATGGACTGTATATATTCTCCAGGACAGAATACTGGAGTGGGTAGCCTTTCCCTTCTCCAGGGGATCTTCCCAACCCAGGGATCGAACTGCATTGTTGTCATATTCCTTCCCAGCTGAGACACAAAGGAAGCCCTCAAAGGAGCTAAGTGGAAGTGAAACAGAGTGAAGTAAAATATTTTAAATACTGAAAAAAATAATTCTATGTCATAATTTCAGATTTGTTATCATAGTGCAACCTGAACTTTTTTGACTAACACAGGCATTGTATGTTTTTCAATTAATTTTTTTTGACTTGGTTAGTCCTTGCCATAACTGAGATTCTTTCACGCAAATATTAAGACAGGTCATTATTTCAAAGTAATAAAAACATGAAATTAGACTCTCCTGTAAGCAATTTTTAATTTAACTAAAATACAGAAAATTTCCCAGAACCTGTAGGATTATTTTACCTACCATATATAATCTATAAGAAATAAGGAAGGAAGGAAAAGTCTATAACATTCCATAGTTTGTGGTTTAAAAGATCAATTTATAATTGTATAAATAAATTATGATTATATAATTAATGAATAAATTATAATTTTGGTTTTTATTTTTTAAATAGTGTGAAACTAGCAAAATGTTTCTAAGACACATAAACTTTTAGCAAAAGAACATATGAGGATTGACCTCATAGATATGCAACTGTGCCCTGCTTTGCTTGGGATGGTCACAGTTCATGTGCAGTGTCTGGTAATTCATAATGCTTCCTCTTCATTCAGGATAGTGCTGAATTAGATGATACATTGTACTGTGTGTTCATGGGGCCAGACTCTACAGTGACAGTTTGGAAAACATGGATGTGGTACCATTAAGTGTTTTTCGTTCTTAGTTCTGTGGAATATATCATTGCACCGGAGTAACCATATATGGGGTTGTTAGATGTCCAGACTAGCCCACAAAAGGTTTTTAAATTCATAACTGAGTTAAACCATAGTGATTAGTAAATGTAAAATAAAATGTTTCAGGTTTTTGTGGATTGGTTCAGGTTTCTAATCATTGTGTATATAAAACATGGCATTAAAAGAAAAATGTGGTCTAGTTTCCAATAACTAACTTGCCAAGGAGTTTAGAATATAGCTATTTTTTTTTTCATTTGGGCATAAACAGTGGATTTTATATGCAACTTTAATTATTAGTAGTATTAATATTTTCTTATTTATTGTGGAAAAATTTGAAGATACCAAAAGTAAGTAACCATCTATTAAACCACCATGCTGCTATTACCCCAGTCCAAATAACCACCAGCTAATGGCCAGTTCTCTCCTGTCCCTACTCCCATCAAACTTCTTCTTCCTACATTATTTTGAAGTAAATCCAGACATCCTATCATTTTATCTTACAAATTTCAACATTTATTTCCAAATGATAAGTATTCTTTAATAAATGTAATATTTATGGTTTTCATATAATAGTATGTGTTTGACAAATGTTTATCAGAATAGGTTTAGGTTGAAGAGTAACATGTCACCATTTAGTTACATTGAGTTGATACTATCTCTTGGACTAACATTCTCCCCATTTCACCTTTATCAGAACAAATTACCTTTAAGCATTCCAAAAGTAAACTCTAAATTTCCCTTTAGACAATTTAGAAGTATATGTACACACTCCAATCCAGAGATCAAGGAGCTGTGAAGATGTGTTCTGCAGCTGTCTCCCTTTGAAGTTCTCTGTTCTGACACTTCAGATAACAGTATAACTCAGGTTTCCAGGGAACTGAGCAGTCTCCCTTCAAAGAAGAGGTGAATACCTTAGCTTGACAGGTTAACTTCAAGAAAGGTAATCCTAATAAATAGAACTTACAGAGTAAATGTTAAAAGGACTGAAAAATACCTTTTACTGGCCTATTTACTGAGACTAGGAAGCAGCAGCATGTTATAAACAAATCTTATTTTCTTTGTGCTAAAATCCTCCCAACATAATCTTTTAATGTACTTTGCAGGATTTTTAGGAAAAGAAAATTATTGCCTTTCTGTTTCGTATTTCACAATGTCATTAAGCCATATCTCTGATTTGTTTAAAAAGAGAAAGCCAAAACGTTTTTTTTTCCTTTACCAAATATGTAATTTGAAGAAGAAAGAAAGGAATTTATTTGACCTTCTTTAATCTAAGAATCTAAGAATAGATTATATTCTTAGAGAAATTTGGCTGGCTGCAACAGATTATATATATATTGTACCAATTTCCTTGACTCATATATATGCTTATGTTTAGATGTAAATAATATAAAATGATTAGGAAGATAGAATTGTGTTGCTTATTTGGGGGGCTGCAAATAGGGTTTGTCTTAATTGGATTACTAGTTTTCCTTTTTTCCTCTCTTGTATCAATGGCATGTGGACAGCATTTAACTGAAAGCATTTGGTTTAGATTCCAATGCAGATATAAGCAGCATATTAAAGGGAATGGTCCTGTTTCTACTATTTATTAGCCATATAACCAAGGTCAGACCTTGATTTCCTGGTCATATAATGATAGCAATAACATTTTTAAATCTATAAAAGTATTTTAAGTATTAAATAGGAGAGATCTTTTTAAGCAAGTCTATTTTTGTATTTATATATAAAATAATACTAAAATGTTAAGGGTACAATTTGTTGTGTTGATAAACCCATATCCACTGTGCCACATGGAAAGCCCATGCATTCATGTCACAAACCTCATAATCAAATGATAGAGAACATTTCCTTCACCTACAGAAGTTTCCTCACGGCCCCTCGTAGTCAGTCCCCTTCATTCACCTTCAGCTCTGTCAACCACCGATTTGCCTTCTGTCCTTCCAGATGTGCATTTTCTGAAACTTCATGTAAATGGAATCATGTGGTATGCAGTCATTCATGTCTGGGATTTTTTACTCAGGGTAATGCTTTTGTTATACACTTTATTAAGGGTATCAATAGTCCTTTCTTATTTATTGCTAAATAGTATTCTGTATTAAATAAATATACCACTACTTGATGGACATTTGGATTGTTTCCAGTTTTGGACATTTAGGAATAAAACTTCTGTGAATATTCACCTACAGATCTTTATGTGGACCTAGTTTTTATTTACTACAGATAAATGCACAAAAATGAATTGCTGGGTTGTATGGTAAGTCCATATAAATCTTGCATGCTAGGCATCAGCATTACATGAGCCAAGAACTTCCGGATATCCAAGCTGAATTAGAAAAGGCAGAGGAACAAAAGTCAAATTGCCAGCATTCACTGGATCATAGAGAAAGCAAGGGAATTCCAGAAAAAAAAATCTACCTCTGTTTCATCGACTACACTAAAACCTTTGACTGTGCAGATCATAACACACTGTGAAAAGCTTTTAAAGGGATGGGAGTAGCCAGACCATCTTACCTGTCTCCTGAGAAACCTGTATGAAGGTCAAAATGCAGCAGTTAGAACCCTGTATGGAACAACTGATTGGTTCCAGATTGAGAAAGGAATATGACAGGGCTTTCTGCTGTCAGCCTGTTTACTTAACCTATATGCTGAGCACATCATGAGAAATGCTGGGATGGATGAGTTACAAGCTGAAACCAAGATAGGCAGGAGAATCGTCAACAACCTCAGATATGTGAATGATACCACTCTAATGACAGAAAGAGAAGAGGAACTAAAAAGCCTCTTGATGGGGGTGAAGGAGGAGAGTGAAAGAGCCAGCTAAAGACTCAATGTTAAAAAACCTAAAGATCATATATAGTACAGCCACTATGGAGAACAGTGTGGAGATTCCTTAAAAAATTGCAAATAGAAATGCCTTATGATCCAGCGATCCCACTGCTGGGCATACACACCAAGGAAACCAGAAATGAAAGAGACACGTGTACCCCAATGTTCATTGCGGCACTGTTTATAATAGCCAGGACATGGACGCAACCTAGATGTCCATCAGCAGATGAATGGATAAGAAAGCTGTGGTACATATACACAATGGAGTATTACTCAGCTATTAAAAAGAATACATTTGAATCAGTTCTAATGAGGTGGATGACACTGGAGCCGATTATACAGAGTGAAGTAAGCCAGAAAGAAAAACACCAATACAGTATACTTACACATATATATGGAATTTAGAATGATGGTAATGATAAACCTGT
>SJXQ01005739.1:13975-39419 GCA_006408695.1 Aepyceros melampus
GACTGATGCACAGGGATAATCCAGAGAGAGGGTGTGGGGCAGGAGGGGGGAGGTGGGGGTCGGGATTGGGAGTTCATGTACACTCGTGGCTGATTCATGTCGATGTGTAACAATACGAATACAGTATTGTAAAGCAAAACAAACTAAAAAAAAATAAAAATTAATTAAAAAAAGATCAAATTTTCAATCATATATGAAAAAGATCAATATATTAAAAAAAACTAAGATCGTGGCATCTGATCCCATTACTGCGTGGCATATAGAAGGAGGAAAGGTGGAAGTACTGACAGAGTCCCTCTTCTTGGGCTCTGCAATCTCTGCAGGTGGGTGACTGCAGCCATGAAATCAGAAAACATTTGCTTCTTGGCAGGAAAGTGATGACAAACCTATACAGTGTGTTGAAAAGCAGAGACATTACTCTGCTGACAAAAATCTGTACAGTCAAGGCTATGGTCTTCCCCGGGTCACATGCAGTTGTGGGAGCTGGACTGTAAAGAAGCCAGAATGTCAAAGAATCGATACCTTCAAACTGTGGAGAAGTCCCTTGAACAGCATGGAGACCAAACCAGTCAAACTTAAGGCAAATCAACTTGAATACTCAGTGGAAGGACTGATGCTGAAGCTGAAGCTCCAGTATTTTGGTCAATTGTTGCGAACAGCCGATTCATTGAAAAAGTCCTGATTCTTGGGAAGATTGAGGGCAGAAGGAGAAGAGGGCATCAGAGGATGAGATGGCTGGATGGCATCACTAATACCATGGACATGAACTTTGGCAAATTTCGGAGATTGTGAGGAACAGGGAGGCCTGGTGTGCTCCAGTCCATGGGGTCACAAAGAGTCGTACACGACTATGCTCCTGAACAATAAACAACATGGCAAGTCCGGGATTAACTTTTTACGTAACTCAAAAGCATTTCTTCTTTAAAGTGGTTATACCACTGGCAATCCTTCCAATAATGAATATATCCATTGCTCCAAATTCTTAGTTACACTTGGCATTATCAGTCATTTTAAAAATGTTAGCCTTTCAAGTATATGCATAGTGCTATACCATCATAGATTTAAGTGCATTACACCAAAGGACTAATATTTTTAGCACATTTCCTTGTGTTTATTGTCCACTTATCTTATTTTGTTATGTTCCTGTTAAAATCTGTTGCCCATTTTTTATTACATCTTTTGTTTTCCTGTGGTAATTTAAAGTTCTTTAAATATACATGGTATAAATCCTTTATCATGTATGTTTGCAAATGTTGCTTTGTATTTGAGGTCTGTCTTTTATTTCCTTTAAGTGATTTTTTGTAGATTAAAGGATTTTCATGTAGAAGAAGTCCAATTAAACAACTTGTATTATATAGTTTGTATTTTGTTGCATTTTGAAGATTCTTTGCCTAACCCAGTATCAGACTTCTGGTGGCTCAATGGTAAAGGATCCTCTTGCCAATGCAGGAGACATAGGAAATATAGTTTCAATCCCTGGGTCAGGAAAAGCCCCTGGAGTAGGAAATGAAAACATGCTCCATTATTCTTGCCTGAGAAATCCTGTGGACAGAGGGGCCTGGTAGATTTCTGTCCATGGGGTTGTCAAGAGTCAGACATGCCTGAGCCCACCACACGCACACATACTTAAACATGAATCTCCAGAGCATAGAACTAGAAGTAGGTTACAAGTTCATCTTCACCTTTATTAGCTGTTGTCAGAATTCCATCCAAAACATTTGCACAAATCTAAGTTCTCAACAATGGTATATAAATCTTTCTTTTCCCTCACAGCGTTACCAATAATCAGAGAAATATTTGCATTTTGGCCACATTTTGATGTGTTTGAAAAGTTAACATATTGTTTAATTACTCTTTCTTGATTGGTAGTGAAAGAAAGCATATTTTTATAAAATTTTCTTTGGCATATTGTCCGTTTACAACTTATTCCAGTGCTTGCTAATATTTTGAGGTTTTTCATCTATGTTCAAAAAGCTTATTGATCTATTTACATATGTATTTCACTTATATAAAATTGTCTTTGGTTTTCATATCAGATAATTTTGGCATCATAAAATGAGTTAGAAAGTTTTCTCAACTCCTCTATTTCCTGAGAGAGTTTATACAAAATTGGTATTACTTCTTCTTTAAATAAGGATTTATTGGGAGAATTTACCAGTGATGTCCTCTAGGCATGGAAATTTTTTTGGGAGAAGGATTTTAATTGTAACTTCAATTTCTTTAACAGCCATAAGGCTATCCAGTTACCTATTCCTTGTTGAGGAAGCTTTGGTTGTTCATATTTTTCAAGGGATTATTCCATTTCATCCAAGATATTCATAAGTGTCTCAATAAATTTCTGTTCTTCAATCTTGTGGGTTAAGTAATTGTTGAGAATTATTTTATCTTCACTATTGGTTTTATCTTGTTTTATTTTTTTATTGGCTCTCCTAGTGTTTATCATACACATCTTTAGCTTACAACAACACACTTTCAAATAATATTATATTATATACCAGTTTACGTGCATAGTTAGAATCTTATAACAATACACTTCTATTCCTCAGCTTTATACTTTTCATCCAAGATATTCATAAGTGTCTCAATAAATTTCTGTTCTTCAATCTTGTGGGTTAAGTAATTGTTGAGAATTATTTTATCTTCACTATTGGTTTTATCTTGTTTTATTTTTTTATTGGCTCTCCTAGTGTTTATCATACACATCTTTAGCTTACAACAACACACTTTCAAATAATATTATATTATATACCAGTTTACGTGCATAGTTAGAATCTTATAACAATACACTTCTATTCCTCAGCTTTATACTTTGTACTACTTGTGCTAAATATTTTATTTTTCCATGTGTTATAAGCAACGCAATGGACTTTTAAAAGCATTGAATTGAAGGCTTCCCTGGTGGCTCAGAGGTTAAAGCGTCTGCCTCCAATGCAGGAGACCTGGGTTCGATCCCTGGGTTGGGAAGATCCTCTGGAGAAGGAAATGGCAATCCACTCCAGTATTCTTGCCTGGAGAATCCCATGGACTGAGAAGCCTAGTAGGTTACAGTCCACGGGTCGCAAAGAGTCGGACACGACTGAGCGACTTCACCACCACCACCACCACCAAAGATCATTCCATGACATTTCCTGTAGTGTAGTTAACTGATAATTCACTTCCTTGATGGTGGTTTCATTGAAAACGTCTTAATTTTACTTCAGTTTTGAAGGTATCTTTCCTGGGTAATGAATTACAGATTAACCTTTTTTTTTTTCTCATTTAGTACTTTAAATATCTCTGTACACTGTATTTAAGTAATTTTGAGGGAGAAATATATAATTTCTTGGGCTTCCCTGGTAGCTCAGTTGGTAAAGAATCTGACTGCAATGCAGGAGGCCCTAGTTCAATTCCTGGGTGGGGAAGATCTGCTGGAGGAGGGATAGGCTACTTACTCCAGTATTCTTTAGCTTTCCTTGTGGCTCTTTTTTTTTTTCTCATGTAGTACTTTAAATATCTCTGTACACTGTATTTAAGTAATTTTGAGGGAGAAATATATAATTTCTTGGGGTTCCCTGGTAGCTCAGTTGGTAAAGAATCTGACTGCAATGCAGGAGGCCCTAGTTCAATTCCTGGGTGGGGAAGATCTGCTGGAGGAGGGATAGGCTACTTACTCCAGTATTCTTTAGCTTTCCTTGTGGCTCAGCTGGTAAAGAATCTACCCACAATGCGGGAGACCTGGGTTCAATCCCCAGGTTGAGAAGATCCCCTGCAGAAGGGAAAACAACTCACTCCAGTATTCTGGCCTAGAGAATTCCATGAACTTATAGTCAGACACGACGGAGCAACTTTCACTTCACTTTACCTTTGTTCCTCAGTGTGTAAAGTGGCTGATTTTAAGATTTTCAATTTATCAATGATTTTTAGTGATTTGATTTGGTTATACTGATTTTATTTGTATTCACTTTTATTCTGCTTGGGATTTGTTGAGCATTTTGAGTCTGTAGCTTGATGAATATGATCAAATTTAGAAAAGTTTTGGCCTTTCTTTCAACAAATGTTGTCTATTCCCTCTATCTCTTATCCTTCTGAACTCCAATTAAATGTAAGACAGAAAATATATTTTCTTAGAGGCCACCTCTCTGTTCATTTATTTATTTTTCAGTCTTTTTCCTCTCTGTGTTTCATTTTGTATGGTTTCTATTACTATGTCCTCGATTTCATTGTTTTTTTTTCCCCTTTCTTCTGCAATGTATAATCTGCTATTAATCACACCAGTTTATTTTTATTTCAGATGTAGTATTTTGCATCTCTAGATTCTCATTCATGTGTTTTTTATATCTTCCAGTTTTATTATTATTTTTTTTTAATTAATTTTTATTTTTTAGTTTGTTTTGCTTTACAACACTGTATTCGCCCTGTTACACATTGACATGAATTAGCCATAGTGTACATGAACTCCCAATCCCGACCCCCACCTCCACCCTCCCGCCCCACACCCTCTATTTTCTTTATCTTCTTGACCATATGAAATACAGTTGACCCTTGGACATCATGTGTTTCAATTGTGTGGATCAACTTGTACACAGATTTGTTTTTCATAAATGCATACTACAGTAATACCTGATTTGTGGTTGATTGAATCCACAGATAGGAAACCACAGATACAGAGGGCTGTCTGCAAAGTTATGAGAGGATTTTCAACTAGACTGGTGGATTGATGTCCCTATCTTCTGCACTGGTCAAGGGTCAGATGTATATTTCTAAAGCTATTATAAATTGTTCCCAAATCCTTGTTACTTATGATCTGTTTCTATCCTTTTCATAGTCATAGTTTTCTGCTTTTTTACATGGTTGGCAATTTTTTATTGAGTGTTGTATTAGTCTACTCAGGCTTCCATAATAAGATATCATAGACTGAGAAGCTTAAACAGTAGAAATTATTTTCTCACAGTTCTGGAAACTGAAAGTCCTGCTTCAAGATCCAGCAAAGTCCTTGTGATGAGAGCTCTCTTCCTAGCTTGCAGACAACCATCTTCTTCCTGTTTGTTCTTCACACGGTGTCTTTGTGTATAGACAGAGAGAGTGCTTTTGTGTCTCTTCCTTTAAAAGGGCACTGATCCTGTTGCATCAAGGTCCCACTTTCATGAGTTCACTTAACCATCACCCAAATATACCTTGGGTGTTGGAACTTCAACAAATGAATTTTGAGAGGACTCAATTCAGTGCATGGCATTTGTTAAATATTGTTCTTTTTATGTTTTTTTGTGACTTGATTTTGTTGTAGTTCTTTAAAGAGTGTAAATTTCTATTTTTCATAGAATTAAGTTTTACTTATAATCAATTGAACCCTATCCAGGTATGCTTTTAAGGTGTGTTATATACTTTATTTCTGGACCAATATGTGTCACTGCTAAAGTGACATTATTCTGAGGATTCTACCTGGTTAATGTGTATTTTAAGGAATTTCATTGTGACTGTGGGAACATAATTTATTTCCAGTCCTCTGTGAGCTCTAAAAACTGTTCTGCCTAATCCTTTGTAGTGGTACTTTTTCCAGCCTTTGGTAGTTTCCCCTCATACACACATAAGTAAGTGCTTAGCCAAAGACTTAAGGGAATCCCCTCAACACAGCTCCAGATCTCTGTATGTAACACCATCTACAAATTCCAGTCTCTGTGATCTCTTCAGTTTCAATTCTGGGCTCTATTTGGATCTACATTCTTTACTCCATGGCCTGGGAACCGCCTCCAAGCAGTAAGCTGCAACAACCTTAGATCTCACTTTGAATGTTTCCCTTCTTTCATGTATCACACTCATTTACTGGTTGTTCAACACATGAAAATTATTATATTGTATGTATTTTTGCTAGTTTTCTAGTTGTTTAATTTGGGATGGCAAATTAAGTTCTTTTTACCTTGGGCAGAAACAAATGTCCTGCAAGGTGTTTTTAAACTGTAGATTTCTGGACTATTATTCCTATTATACTTTGAAAATGATGCCTTATAATTGGTACAACCTCATAATTAGGGTTTCTGTTTCTATATTTCTTCCCTCCAATCTATATCTATGTGTCTGTTAAAATGCTTTTTCTAAAGTGAAGTAAGGCCATACTTCTCCTCTGCTTAAAACCTTTCAAAGATTCTATCATTTTGCAATACATACAAATATTGAAGCATTACATTATACACTTAAAACTAACATAGTGATATATCAATGATACCTTAATTAACTAGATAATTATTTAAAAATAGGTTATTTTATTTTTTTAAAGAATATTGTCAATAATGACTGCTATAATCTAAGAACCATAGATCTCCCTATTTCCTGGATCACATAAGCCTGAGATTCTTATATGATCTCATATGATTGAAGGAGTTTGGGGAAAGTCTTAAAAGTGGTTTAATACTGAACTTGCCACCAACAGCTATTGTGGTTGATCTAGAGTTAACATTATTACTTTCTTTTGCTGATAGCATAGAATAATTCAACCTGGTAAACCTACCTGATTTTAAAAACCTAATTTTTAAAGGCAAATAAATTTTCTACCTTCTTCCCAATAGCAGATTCTTGATATATAATAATTAAATGAACAAATGCCATGTTCTATTTTAATAATAATAGAAGTGATGATGACACTGTGTGCTGTGTAAGTTGCTTCAGTCATGTCCGACTCTGTGTGATCCTATGAACTGCAGTCTGCCAGGCTCTTCTATCCATGGCATTCTCCAGGCAAGAATACTGGACTGGGTTGCCATGCTCTCCTCCAGGGGATCTTCCTGACACAAGGATCGAACTCATTTCTCTTATGTCTAACCTGCATGGCAGGCTGGTTCTTTACCACCAGCACCACCTAGGAAGCCCAACTATGACACTAATTATGACTTTAATTATTATTAATTAGTGGCTTCCTAGGTGGCGCTACTGGTAAAGAACCCCCCTACCAATGCAGGAGACTCAAGAGACATGGATTCAATCCCTGGGTCTAGAAGACCTCCTGGAGTAGGAAATGGCAACCCATTCTAGTATCTTGCCTAAACAATCCCATGGACAGAGAAGCCTGGCAAGCTACAGTCCAAAGGGTCACAAAGAGTTGAACACGACTAAAATGAAGCAAACAAAGACACTAATAACTAAAATTTACTGAGTGCTTACTCTACACTAAGCTCTAGACTCTGAGTTTATGAATGAACCTCATTTGGTTCTCACAACAAGCCTTGTTGGAGGAGTGACTTTTATCCTCATTTTAAAGAAAGGAAACTGAGGCTTAGAAACACTGTCTTGCCAAGGTCACACAACTAGTCAGAGGATTAACCTAAACAATTTGTCTCTAGAATCAACAGTTGTAATCACTAATTTAGAGGATCTTTATTTTAGTCCACGAACAAATCGGTTTACTAATCATATTGGCTATATCACTTGGAACACAGTATTTGATTATTTAATATAATTGATATTTTTAAAATCAGATCTCTATTCTTTATAATTATTAGAGGAATCAGCTTGCTTGGTGTTTTCCAGACATGACCCCTTTCATCTCAAATTTTGAAATGCATAGTTTCAGATAGAAAGAATTGGGACATAACTTTTAGGCCCAGTCTTTAGAAAGATCAATTTCTCTAAGACTCTTCTTTTTCCCACTTAATAAGGCTTGTATCTCTTTGGATTCTTTTTTCAGAGGCAACATAAAAGGAAAAAACTGTGGGTTTTGACCAGTATTTTTTTGATTCTTAATGCTATTGTCTGTAGTGAGGACACAATAACTGAAAACAGCTGTGCTTATTCATATTTTCATTGTTTCTTTCTAACCCTCTTGGGAACTACATTTCTCATGTATGGATTTTTCTGTGATAGAATGAGATATGGCAAAAACTATAGTTATCATGGAATGAAAGGATAGATATTTTCTACTGTGATGAAAAATAGGTCACTTCTGACAGAGTTGAAAAGAATTCCTTTGGTCTGCTTATTTCATAGCTGATAATACTACTATATATCCATAATAAGAGGATGTTTACTATGGGTGATCTTGATTATGGCCTCTCCTAAAAAAGTTGGATGAGATGGTTGGATGGCATCACTGACTCAATGGACATGAATTTGAGCAAACCCTCATGTGCTGCAGTCCTTGGGGTTGCAAAGACTCAAAACTGACTGAGCAACTGAACAACAACAAAAAAGTCGGGAGGCGTAAGGATGCTTCTGTTTTCACTTAATATCTTCCTGTTTTCCTCCCTCCCTTCCTTCCTAGGGGATGTGTGAATGGATGTGGGCATGTGGGGATGTGTCTGTGTCAGTTTCAACATGTGGACATCTCTTAACATAGTCCTTTCAATCAACTTCCCTATTGTATCTAGAATTCATCCACCTTTTTCCATGTCTTCTGTCTCTACTAATTTCAGACTGATAGAAAACCTCTTCATTGGTGCTTCCACTTCTGCTTTTGATTCTGTATCCAAGCAATGTTTCACACTTGTTATAATTTCCCTTTATAGTTTAGCTATTGTTTAATATTTAATATACATTATTATATTTTATATATTATATATTTTAATAAATTATTTTAAATAAAAATTTTATAAATATAACTTTTTATAATTTTATATAGTAATATATTTTATTATATTATGTTTATGTAAAAATAGCTATTTCAGTGACAGAGTTTTACATATTAGACATTTTAATGCATACTATAAGATATAGGGAAGCAAGCTACATTTAAAAATATATATGTGCTTCTTCATTTACAATAGAACATCACAGTTCTTCTTCCTCTAGGTAGACATATATTTTCATTTATTAGATGAGATTCAATGTTTTAAAAAATCCATTAAGCAGTAACTGAACACCTAAAAGCTTTAGGTGTTAATAGAAGATGTTTGGAAATCCAAAGAAATAGAGATCTAAGCTGGACAAGTAGAGTTTATAAAATTTGAGAACATACTCCAGTAGGTTTTTAAGTAGATTCATCATGGTAGTTGATAAAACATCTAGTATCTGTAATTGGATGTTGCATATAAGTAAATTATTTAACTTATATGCAGAGTACATCATGTGAAATGCCTGGAGGAAGCACAAGCTGGAATCAAGATTGTGAAGAGGAACTGAGAAGCATCTTAATGAAAGTAAAAAAGGAGAGTAGAAAAACTGGCTTAAAACACAACATTAAAAAAACTAAGATCATGGCATCTGGTCCCATCACTTCATGGCAAATAGATGGGGAAAAAATGGAAACAGTGACAGACTTTATTTTCTTGGGATTCTGCAGATGGTGACTGCAGCCATGAAATTAAAAGATGCTTGCTCCTTGGAAGAAAAGCTATGACCAACCTAGACAGCATATTAAAAAGCAGAGACATTACTGACAAAGGTCTGTTTTGTCAAAGTTATGGTTTTTCTAGTAGTCATGTATGGATGTGAGAGTTGGACCATAAAGAAAGCTGAGCACTGAAAGAATTGATGCTTTTGAACTGTGGTGTTGGAGAAGACTCTTGAGAGTCCCTTGGGCTGTGAGGAGACCAAACCAGTCAATCCTAAAGGAAATCAGTCCTGAATATTCATTGGAAGGGCTGAGGTGAAGCTCCAATACTTTGGCCACCTGATACAAAGAACTGAGTCACTGGAAAAGACTATGGTGCTGGGCAAGATTGATGGCGGGAGGAGAAGGGGATGACAGAGGATGAGATGGTTGGACGGCAACACTAACTTGATGGACATGAGTTTGAGCAAACTCTGGGAGTTGGCGATGGACAGGGAAGCCTGGTGTGCTGCACTCCATGGGGTTACAAAGGGTTGGACACGACTGAGAGACTGAATTGGACTGATCTGCAGTTGGTGTGGGATAGCATAGATAAACCTCCTTCCTAGAATATTTGAGCTAGCCATTGAACTTTATAGATTACAATGCTGGATGTAATTTATGTTAGCCTCAAGCACTAAACAAATGATTTAATATATTAACTATTTGGTGGCCCTAATACAATCCAGCTTTAGACCAGGACTTGAATGAAGGCAGAGGTTCGTTAGTCTTCAGAGAAACCAGCAGCATAGCAGACGATAAAAGAGATGTCCTGAAGTCATGTATTATTTGCATTTTCCCCCTTCGTTGCACAGCTCCAATAGCTGCGCTCTGGAAGCACAGATTTATTTTGAGGTTTTGAGAAACTTCTTGTACCAGATATTGTAAGGGAACTTTGTGAATCAGGGGTTCAGTGGACTTCTGAAAACGTTTAATTTCACGGAGTGCTTCAGTATCAGGCTTGTGATGAGGAGGTTTCTTCACCCCTCCAGTAGAGGGCGCACTCTGGTGAGCAGCTTTTGTAGCCCTTCTTTCCTCTTTGCTTTACCACTGGTATACGTGCAAACAGTTGGCTTCCTAGGATCCTTCTTCCAGAGACCTCCTTACATACCCCACTTCTTCAGCTGGAGCTCTACCACATTGAGGCTTCACTGACATTACAGAGACCCTGGTGCAACAGAGGCTGGGAACACAGTGGGAAGATGGCTGACACTGAGCCTAACATGCACAGTCCCGCTTTCATGTCCCCTGTCAGCCAATCACCCACAATCTACTGTATTTCTTGATATCAACTGTGATGTTGTCTCTTCTGTGATCACCAGGGGCTTCCCTAGTGGCTCAGATGGTAAAGAATCTTTCTTTAGTACAGGAAACTGGGGTTTAGTCCCTGGGTTAGGCTGATCCTCTGCAGAAGGGAAAGGCTACCCATTCCAGTACTCTTGCCAGGGAAATCCCATGGGCAGAGGAGCCTGGTGGGCTACAGTCCATGGGGTCACAGAGTCGAACAGAACTCTTTCAAGATCAGGACTCTTTCAAGATCATTTAAGTGGAAAACAGGGTTATTTCTTAGTGATTTCCCCTCCTTTAAAAAAAAAATAGTGCTTTTTATAATTTAAAAAAAATGAAGAGGAAAATAGACTTAAAAAGTGATAATGGCTGCAGTCCAGTTCTTACATTTGTTCAACCCTTGACATCATAAGGCATGGATAACTTTTGCTTCTTACAATCACGGAATTTTAAAATAATTGTGAAATTCTGAAATAATTCTTTTAAAAAGTTGTTTTTAAAAAATTCCTATGTAAATTGAAAAAAAAAAATTATAGCATTCTTTTTCATTTTTTTGCCCAGCCTTTAAACCTGTATATCACAATGACAGTTTTAGTCTTTCTTCTTAGGAAAGCTGAGCAATGATAATTTTATTTCCAGTCACACTCCTTTTATTTATGACCCTCTCCTGGATTAGACTGTATTGCTAATGCTATCTTTGAAAACATGTAGAAGTCTTGGCCACTTAGTGGCCAAGATAAGCTTGGATGAAGTCATTTAGAGAAAAGGCAAGGCAACTCATAACCTGAAGGGAAAAAAAAAAAAGTTCAAAACCTCAAGTATTTTTATTTGGAGGTATGCTAGACATTCTCTCTGTAGCCAGTGGCTTCAGTAAGTAGTATTGGGCAGTTTTGAGCAAATGTCCTTGTAGAAGACATCCATGTTTTTCCTGTATTTGCCACTTCACCTTCCTGTCTTTGAAGTTCCCCATTCTACTTTTCTGGTATTCACATTGGCATCTTGGTAAAGCATAGTCTGGCTCTCTGTGTGGCCTCGTTAATACAGTGGTGAGTGTCAACCAGTGGTGAGCATCGTACCCAATTAAGATCCCTCTCCTCCATTTTGAAATTGGGATTGTGGGTCAGCTTAGTTGTTTCTGAGTGCCTGGGTTGGAACATGTAAAACTGAGGAGCTGTCAAAAGTTATAGTGTCTTCTTCTTCCTTTTCTGTCAGTTTTATTAAGATCTAATTGACCTATAGCATTGCACGAGTTTAAGGTTGTACAGCACAATGTTTTGAGATTACCGCTGTAAGTTAGTGAACAGCCATCACTTCATACAGATATGAAAACAAAGAACTAGAAATTTTTTCCCTTGTGGTGAGAACTTTGCTGGGTCATGTAGTGGCACTATTCGTTTTTTGAGGAATCTGTTCTCCATAATGGCTGCACCAATTTATAATCAGTCCCACCAAGAGTGCACAAGGGCTCCCTTCTCTCCACATCTTCCCCAACACTTGTTATTGGCTGTCTTTTTATTAATAGACATTCTTACAAGTGTGAGGTGATATCTCACTGTTGATTGGATTAGCATTTCTCTGATGTTTAGTGGGACTGAGCATCTTTTAATGTGCCTGTTGGCCATCTGTATGTCTTCTTCAGAAAAATGTCTATTCAGATCTTCTGCTCATTTTTTAACTATTTGTTTTATTTTGGCTTTATGATGTAGAATTATATGAATTCTTTGTATAAGACTTTGGTGTCTTATAGAGGGTTGGGGACAAATAA
This sequence comes from Aepyceros melampus, assembly GCA_006408695.1. Classification (NCBI taxonomy): domain Eukaryota; kingdom Metazoa; phylum Chordata; class Mammalia; order Artiodactyla; family Bovidae; genus Aepyceros; species Aepyceros melampus. The sequence continues at coordinate 26,302 of SJXQ01005739.1, forward strand.
GTCATTCTTTAGCAAAAAGGAACATAAAGTAGATGAATAGAAAGGAGAAGAAATGAACAGTATTAAAAATTCAGAAAAAAATAATGAGTCCCTGGTTGTGATGGAGAAAATGTAGTAAATATTACGTGATCTTGAATCCAGCAGTAGTAGATGTGGTTTCCCCTCTGTAATGACTATGATATTGTCAGTTCATAAATCTTAGTGGCTAGCATGTTTTGTCAGTGATGATGTGGTTCTGGGGCTGACAGCTACACTGGAAGTTTCCCAAGGAGCCAGGCAACCTCTCATTGTGAAGCAGCATTGGTTTTCACCATGGCCTAGTTCTGAACTGTGGCTTTAGGAGTTCTTCCTGCAAGTTCAAGCAAGACTGTTTTTGCTTTTTTTCCCCCCAGCCCTCCCTCTGTTACACACTGTAATAAATCATTTGAGGCTCAACATTCAAAGTGTGGATTCCATTCCCTTCATCTGAACCCATAACAAATGGAATAAGTAAAGAACACTACTTTTTGCATTGCAAGCACTTGTGTTAGGTGATACTATAATTGTATTCATTCATGTGTGCTTGAGAGTCACTGGTAAATGAAAAGACAAAAAACATCGTCTCATGGAATTTACATGTTAGTGAAATGAGAAAGACAATAATAAACAGGAAAATAAGTAGATAGATTTTATGCCATGTTAGAAGGTGATAAGAGCTAAGAAAAAAAAGAATTGGAGAGGCCATTCATAGGATTAAATAGGGTGACCAGGATGTGTGATATTTGAGTGAAGACCTGAAGAAAGTGTCTATTTTTTAAAATGTTGTTTTATAACACAGGATGAAACTAATTTCTCCTTGCTGCTTTACTTATAGTGAGGCTTTAAATATAACATTAAAGAAAAAAAACACATTTTTTCCCCAGTATCTTTGTCAAGTGTCTTAATTCATCTTTTTCCAGAAGATAACTGGTATGCAGGCTATAATACAAGACTTTTCCCCAAATTGACCTGCACAGACTTTCAGGTGGTATAATTTTCCTCTTTTATATCTCATTTAGATCCAGTGATTGAAAAGTGGTATGAAACTAAACAAGAACTTACATATAGGCAACTGAGTTAGAGTGTAGAAGGAAAGTTTTAAATTGTAGTGAGCATAACATTAACAAAAAAAATTTTCCACAGGGAAAGGGTTTCACACAATTACGAGTTGCAAGAAACCTCAGAATGCACAAATCTCTTCTATAACAGCAAGGAGAATTCCAATTTGCCAAAATGTCCCCAAGTGAACAAATGTTCCTTTGTGATTTATAAATGCCTATGAAATGGAGTTTTGCAAACCTGTTCTGGCCACTCTGGCTTAACTTTTTACTAAGTATTTTTGCGCCTTTGTCACACATCACGTTATTGACCCATCATTTCAGTTCAGTGGCTCAGTAATGTCCAACTCTTTGTGACACCCTGGACTGCAGCACACCAGGCTTCCCTGCCCATCACCAGTCCAGAGTTTGCTCATACTCATGTCCATTGAGTCGGTGATGCCATCCACCATCTCATCCTCTGTCATCTGCTTCTCCTCCCGCCTTCAATCTTTCCCAGCATCAGGATCTTTTCCAATGAGTCAGTTCTTTGCATCAGGTGGCCAAAGTATTGAAGCTTCAGCTTCAGCACCAGTCCTTCCATTGAATATTCAGCACTGATTTCCTTTAGGATGGACTGGTTGAATCTTCTTGCTGTCCAAGGGACTCGCAAGAGTCTTCTACAACACCACAGTTCAAAAGCATCGATTCTTTCAGCGCTCAGTTTTCTTTATGGTTTGACTCTCACATCCATACATGACTACTGGAAAAACTGTGGCTTTGACTAGACAGGCCTTTGTGGGCAAAGTAATGTCTATGCTTTTTAATATGCTATCTAGGTTGGTCATAATTTTTCTTCCAAGGAGCAAGTGTCTTTTAATTTCATGGCTACAGTCACCATCTGCAGTGGTTTGGGAACCTAAGAAAATAAAGTCTCTCACTGTTTCTACTGTTTCCCTATCTATTTGTCATGAAGTGATGGAGCCAGATGCATGATCTTCATTATTTGAATGTTGAGATTTAAGCCAAATTTTTCACTCTCTTCTTTCATTTTCATCAACAGGCTCTTTAGTTCTTCTTCACTTTCTGCCATAAGGGTGGTGTCATCTGTGTATCTGAGGTTATTGATAGTTCTCTTGGCAGTCTTGATTCTAGTTTGTGCTTCATCCAGCCTGGCATTTTGCATGATGTACTCTGCATATAAGTTAAATAAGCAGGGTGACAATATACAGCCTTGGCATACTCCTTTCCCAATTTGGAACCAGTCCATTGTTCCATGTTGGTTCTAACTGTTGCTTCTTGACTTGCAAACAGATTTCTCAAGAGGCAGATCAGGTGGTCTGGTATTCCCATCTCTTTCAGAATTTTCCACAGTTTGTTGTGATCCACAAAGTCAAAGGCTTTGGTGTAGTCAATAAAACAGAAGTAGATGTTTTTTCTGGAACTATCTTGCTTTTTCAATGATCCAAGAGATGTTCTCAGTTTGATCTCTGGTTCTTCTGCCATTTCAAACTCCAGCTTGAATATCTGGAAGTTTTTGGTTCACATAATATTGAAGCCTGACTTGGAGAATTTTGAGCATTGCTTTGCTAGCATGTGAGATGAGTGCAATTGTTCGGTAGCTGGAGCATTCTTTGGCATTGCCTTTCTTTGGAACTGGAATGAAAACTGACTTTTTCCAGTTCTGTGGCCACTGCTGATTTTTCCAAATTTGCTGACATACTGAGTGCAGCACTTTCACAGCATCATCTTTTAGGATTTGAAGTAGCTCAACTGGCATTCCATCACCTCCACTAGCTTGTACTGACCAATACAGAACTTGAAATCTGCTAAAACTCTGCCACTCATGCTCCCTCTACTGTGTTCTTCCAAAGGCTTGCCTTTTTGTGTTTCAAATTGTTATAGCTGAATTTTACATTTTTTCCTGTTTAATTGTATCCTGTTAGATTTGAATCATTGTTCTGTTGAATTTGGTCATACATTTATTCTTCTATTAAACGAATAATTTTTTTATCTCCCCTTTCATGATTTCTCAGGCTGTTTCATTTCTGCTTCATGGGACTAATTAATCCTTAAATGCACAAAAACAGAAGATATATGGCATTATGCTGCTCTCAGTTTCTCATTGACTGCCCATTGTTTCCACACCTGTGGGAATGATCATCCACCCATTTACACACTTGCTTGTGTAAAATCCGTGTGCCAGTCAAGTTCATGAACTGCCATGAGGTTTACTGTGTGTGTCGCCCATAGCTCTTCAGCTTCTGCTTTGGTCTTAAAGGAGAATCATATCATAAAGCTTAAATGCTGCTATTAGGATTAAATAGGTTCACAAAATGCCTGGTGTATAGTAGGTATTCTGAGTTTAAGTTCTCATCATTTCTTGTTACTCGTTTTCTTATTAAATTGCTACTTCCATCTTGTCCACAAGAATATAGTGTTTAAGCATCTCCATGAGATTTAGATCACAACTACAGTATTCTTTGTCAAACTGAATTTTTCAAGTCAGCATTTAATGTGGTCATCCTTCTAGATTTGGCAACAAAGGTCTTGAAGATATACAGAGGCAGTGGATCCAGCATGCTCTAGAGATAGACCTTGTCTCTGAGGTCAGATAGAACTTCTGTTGGCCTGAATTTCCATACCAATACAAGGAGTTAGCAATAGTTTTCTACTTCAGAGACATAAGTACAATCCTTAGCATATAGTCAGAGTCAAAATTGCCTTCAATTTCTTTATCATATGACAAATTGGTGAATCATAATTATGAAATGAATATTTTTCCTTTCTTGAATAACATAAAACCTAAGATGACATAATAGCTTTATCCAAAATTTCAAATTTCTTTTGTTTCACCAGCTAAAATGTGATCAAATTAGGTCACAGGTAAGAAATTGGGCCATCATCTCCGCCACCTTCTTTAATCATTTTCATTCTACAATGCAGTGGTCTGTGCTGTCACAATGTCAAATTGTTTTCATTAAATACTCAGTTTAAGAAAGCACCAAAATTGATGCATCATTTTCTTCACCTTGAATTTGTTTTCCCCCATTTTACAGCTCAGTGACTTCTGAAACAAAAATAAGGGTAGAAATGTAAATTTTTATTGCATCCTTTTAAAAAAATTTTGAGATTTGTATTACTATAGTATGAGCAAAAAAACACTTTAAGCATACTGTTTATTTTCTTTTAAAAGTTTTACTTTCTCATCACACACCAATTGATTATCAACTAAAAAGAATTACAAGTACCTAATATTAAAGCTTTATTTGTTTTGTTTTATTAGTTTTTATTTTTATTGAAAAATTAATACATGAACAGTTATCATAAAATTAAAATAAATATCTCTCTTTCTATAGATATTTCTCCTAAGAAAATAAAACAGAAATTCATTAGTAACAAAAAAATATGGTGGGAAATACAGCATATTAATCTAAAATGCTTGGCCAGACATCAAATATACTTTAATTTTCAGATCAAGCTCCTAAAAACATGTAATTAAGAAACCCATTGAATGATACTCTCTTTCTGATGGAAGCACACTGAATTGTGACTCTTTCTAATTCTAAATTTATAAAGTAGAAAGTCATTTTGTTTGTTTGTTTTTAAATAGAGCTCAAGGAAATGGGTTGATTTAATTCTTTCAGGGCTTGAAAAAAAGAAAGAGTGAAAACCACTCAGTTGTGTTCCATTGTTCGCAAACCCATGAGCTATACAGTCCATGGAATTCTCCAGGCCAGAATCCTGGAGTGGGTAGCCTATCCCTCCTTCAGGTGATCTGCCCAACTCAGGGATCAAACCCAGGCCTCCCACATTGCAGCCATGTTCTTCACCAGCTGAGCCACCAGGGAAGCCACTGGAAAGGAGGAAGCAAATTGAGATGTTTCCTGAGATATATTTACCAAGTTGATTGAAGGAAATCTAGAGTCAGATTGTTCAACAAAATGGTTTTTTTTAAGTATAGTATCTCAATAAGTTATAAAGAATATCTTGTTCTACATATCATTTCTGAAAAATATTTTTCCTAAAGGTCTAGGGGACTAAATAATTCTGCATTTGTGTTTGGATGAATGATAAATAGAAGCTGTATTTATTAACTGTGAATACAGACTGGATGACTCCTTGCCTAACTTACTGGTTATAAGAACAAGGCTGTGAGGAGTCATCCTCCTAAAAACAGGAAAGAGGGAAAAGTGAGGAATATATGATATTCAGGTAAACTCATTGCTCTTCGATTTTGAAAGGCAAGGCAAGAACTTTTCCAACAACTCAGGAAAAATTTTATGACTGATTTTTTTTCTGATTTTTAAATTTTCTATCTTAACTAGAAAGGAATTTGATTTTGACTAAGCCAAACTTAAAATACAAAATGAATTTAGACAAAAATTTGAGAGTTTGCATATTTCTGCAATGTTGTATTTTTTTGTTTCATCTACATTTTAAATTAATTAAATACATCTCATTTCTTCAGTCATTTATTCAACAAATATTTAGTAAGCCCCCACAATATGTCAGACATTGTTCTAGGCACTGGGGACACAAGTAAAGAAACTCTTTGTCCTCATGGAGCAAAGGGTAGGAAGCACTATGATGGCCACATATAGTAGTAGAACAAACAACAAATCATATGTGAATAAGTGGTTTGGGGAAAACAAAGCAGGAAAGAAGGAAAGGGAGTGGGAGTGAGGGCTATTTCAAACAGAGTGGTTTGGAAGGAATTGCGTTGACTCTTAACAGAGATGAAAGATAGTCATGGAGCTCTCAGGAGAAAGGTTTCACAGGCACAGGGAATAGCAAGGACTGGATCTGAAGGCCAAGGGTACTTGGTAAGTTTTAAGTAACAGCAGGAGGCCAGCATCATGGTGGGGAAGAGCCATTGGAAATGGACTCAAAGCAATAATCAGGGCCCAGTCTCAGAGGTTCTTGCAAGCCATTGGTATATTGGTTTTCATTCTGAGGGGTTTTAGAAGTGACATTATCTTATATTTTAGAAGAATCACTCTGGCTGTTGTGATGAATATAGACAACAGCGGCAGTGTGTGGTGCACAGTGTTAGTTACTTACTTAGTCATGTCAGACCCTTTGTGACCCCATGGACTCTAGCCTGCCAGGCTCCTCTGTCCATGAGATTTACCAGGCAAAAATACTGGAGTGGGTTGCCTTTTCCTTCTCCAGCAGTGGCAGAGGTTTGGGTAAAATTAGGAAGATAAATATATGTGTGTATACATGTACATATATATATATAATAGTATAATATTTGGTGCTCATCATTTGCAGGTTTCCTATTTGTAAATTTGCATATTTGGTAAAATTTATTTATAATCCCCAAATCTTCCACAGACAGGGTTATGTTCACAATGGGAAGTTATTTGAGATACACACAAATGACATATTCCCATCTAAGATCCAATTTAAAAAACCCTCTTCTTTGTATATTGGTTTTCATTCTGAGGGGTTTTAGAAGTGACATTATCTTATATTTTAGAAGAATCACTCTGGCTGTTGTGATGAATATAGACAACAGCGGCAGTGTGTGGTGCACAGTGTTAGTTACTTACTTAGTCATGTCAGACCCTTTGTGACCCCATGGACTCTAGCCTGCCAGGCTCCTCTGTCCATGAGATTTACCAGGCAAAAATACTGGAGTGGGTTGCCTTTTCCTTCTCCAGCAGTGGCAGAGGTTTGGGTAAAATTAGGAAGATAAATATATGTGTGTATACATGTACATATATATATATAATAGTATAATATTTGGTGCTCATCATTTGCAGGTTTCCTATTTGTAAATTTGCATATTTGGTAAAATTTATTTATAATCCCCAAATCTTCCACAGACAGGGTTATGTTCACAATGGGAAGTTATTTGAGATACACACAAATGACATATTCCCATCTAAGATCCAATTTAAAAAACCCTCTTCTTTCTCATTTCTTATACAGTAAACAAGTTTCCTTTTGGTGGTCTGTTTGGTGCCACATTGTTTATGCTTTTTGCTAATGATTTTAGTGTTTAAAATGACACAGATGCATACGCTGAGGTGCTGTCCAGTATTTCTAAGCACAAGACTGATGAGCCTTATAGAGAAAATACATGTTAGATCAGCTTCGTTCAGGTGTGAGTTATAGTGCTGTTGGCCACAAGTTCAGTTGTAATGAATGAGCAGTAATGATACATGTAGAAAGAGGGCATTTGCTGATCTGTATAGGAGATCACTCCAGAAAGCTCTAAAGTAACATCTATAGTGTATGATGAAGTTGTGGAAAAGATGGAAAAGTGACTTAATTTGTGGATTCATGAGGTGACAGCAATAAAAAAAGGCATAGTGGACAGAACTGTTGTGAGGCTAAAAGCTTCAGAAATTTATAGTCACATTACCCGGGGTCAGGAAAATGTTAAACCCTTCTCAGCTAGTGCTGGCTGGAGCACACATTTCAGAAGGCAATGTGGTGTGAAAAATATTAGACTTGCAGGCAAGGCAAGCTCTGCAGATCAGGAAGCTTAAAATTTTTAAAAAATATCTGTTAAGCGTTATTAAGGAAAAGGTTATGTGGAAGAATAGGTTTTTGGTGCTGATGAGACTGACTGGTTTTCCAATGATATTGGCAAACAAACCTATAATAACATAAACATTCTTCAAATCTCCTGGCCTTGAAATAGTCAAAGACCATACCATTGATTATTTATAAGAAATGGATGTTTAATTGAAATGTGGATGAATAATCCACATTATATCAGTTATCTGCTGCTGAGTAACAAACTGTCCTAAAACTTAAAAAGTATGTTAAATAAGGTGCCTTTATATAGAAACACACATGAAACAAAATTCAGTCCAGTTGCTCCATTGTGTCCAACTCATTGCGATCCCGTGAATCGCAGCACGCCAGGCCTCCCTGTCCATCACCATCTCCCGGAGTTCACTCAGACTCATGTCCATGGAGTCAGCTTGGTCTGGTATTCCCATCTCTTTCAGAATTTTCCACAGTTTATTGTGATCCACACAGTCAAAGGCTTTGGCATAGTCTGTAAAGCAGAAAATTATGTACTGTCCAATTGATGAAAATATGATCAATGGCTTAAAGGAACGTAATCTTGTATTTCCCCTGAGACCAATGGTTTCATATTTGCTAATTCAGTGTTTAATGGCATCTTTTTAGTATATAACTATCACAAAAATGGAAATCAACTCTGTGTAATTCTGTGTTTTGTGTGTGTGGGTATGTGTGTGTGTTATGAACTTAATTATGTCCCCTCAAAATTTGTATGTTGAAGTCCTTGCCACCAGTACCTTGGGATGTGACTGTATTTGGAGCTAGGACTTTTAAAGAAGTATTTAAGTTAACCTAAGGCCAGTAGGGTGGGCCTTAATCCAATCTGACTGGTGTTATAAGATAGAAAATTTGTACACACACAGAAGATACCAGAGAGGCATATGCACAGGTAAACGACCGTGTATAAAAAGGAGGCTGGAGGTTGGCCTTCTGCAACCAAGGGGAGAAGTCTCCAGAGAACTCAAACCTTCCAGCGTCTTGCTCTTCTTCCAGTCTCTCTCTAGGATTCTAGGACAGTCTCTAGGGCTGTGAAGAAAGAAATCTCTGTTGTATTTTGTTATGGCAGTCTTAGCATACTAATATAATACAATATATATCAGGAAAATTAGGTTAGTAGCTTGAAACAGGCTTGTTTTCTATGGTGGTAGCTTGAATGTCAGGAGACATGATTGAACTTGGGGTGTATTTTGAAGACAGAGCTGAGACAAATTGCTAGAGAATTGGATGTTGCTTATGAGAGAAAGATAAAAATTGGCATTCATGTGCAAATATTCCCTTACTTTGCTCTTTCTTACTATTCAATTTTTGTAACATTTTTAAAAAAGAAAACAAAATCTTACAGTGTGAGAAGAGACCATATTATACCACAGAAATATTTCCAGTGGAATCAATAAAAATATAATGTAATTTAAGAAATAAATAGTGCTGTTTGCTATAATATAGAATGTGAAAGTTCAGGGTCCAATTTTTAAAAATTTGATCAGGAAAACTTAGTTTTGTAGAGCTAAATATACTTAAAGGGAAAATGGTTTCTTATTTCTTTATCAATATTGTTTTCCACAGTTCTCTACTATGAAGAAATCAAAATCAACTGCCCACACAATAATTAAATTCAGAAATGAGTGAGTACAGAATGGCTCTTAAGACTTACTGGCTTTAAGACTTACTGGTCTTAAGATTTACTGGTACATTTTCTCTATCTATGACTAAAATTACCTAAAAGCCAAGTGGTTATTGAATATTTAGTCTATTTTAGGGAACAAAAACATTCAAGATAAATGTCCAGACTTTCTTTGCATTATGGATTAAGGCTTATTGTTTTCAAGGTCCAAAAAAATAAAAACATTGACGATTACATAATTTAGAAAATGCACTTTGAAAAGTAATTTCTGTCCATTTTAGTTGTTCAGCTGTTAAAGTGTTTGATTTCATTATTTGGATTTGCATTTTAAAGTAATAAAATATGTTTTTGTTAGATAATATCTTGGGGTGATTTTTAAAAAAAAGACATTTTAAGCAATGTATTCAATTCACATTTTGTTTTAAAATGCAATCTACATGTTTCACTTTAACAAGGAACCATATAACTGCTTTGTTTTCTTATCTCTAATGGTCATCATGACTTTTTTAATATTAAGAGATCTATGTGGCTACAATATCACATGATTTTCATAATAATTGCTAATTATCTAAAACTGTATTCTTCTCTTAATGTCCATATATATTTTTTATCTGGTTCATTGTATTTCATTTATTTCATACTGAGGAGAAAAAAAATATCTGTTGGAATTAACTAAGTCTCTAACTCAGAGTTATCTTGGCTAATTCAATGCAACAACATTTTTAGCTGTATATCTTTTATTTCCTGACAGATTCTTCTTTCTCAGTTACTTTTAACCACCTATCAAATATCAATTAGAGCTCAGCTGTCAAAATAAAAACAAGAAATATTAAGAAAAAATCAAAGAGGAAAGGAAGTGTAAATCAATCTTGATTCCCTTTTAAACCTACATTTTAATAATAACGAAAGTATCCCTTCAGGTCAGTATGTAATACCCTTTAAGGGGAAAAACTAACCAGCCATTTGGGACTCTGCCTTGCAGTAGCAAGCATTGGGACAGTCTCTCACTAAGCTGGAGAACTTAGAACTTGGAGTCAGCAGTGGAAAGGGTGCCTGTTTGTCCATTTAAAAGAAACTTGTAAGACTGAGAGGAAGGCTATCACAATAGAACCATCAGCTTTTAAAACTGTGGTGCAAAGAAGGAAGAGGGAAAACATTGGCAATTATTCCTGGCTTGGGATACTGGAGTCAACATCAAGACCCTAAATATTTGGATCAAAAGCAGTTTTAGAAAGAGTCCATGATTTATCCAGAGAGAGAAGGAACTGTTGTAAAATAACTTTCTTCCAAGTTTTAGAGCAAGAATCTTCAGGAAAGTGGCAATGTTTTCTCAGCAAGTTCCAAATCCTTAAATGTTTGATTTTCAATGAAATTGATTAAAATATCTTACCCAGGTTATCTTGAGAAAAAAGAACTGTTTAATTCCATCTATTATAACTAAATGTTCTTTAGAATAAATATATTTTTAAGTTGTTATTCTTTTATTTAAAGTTAGACATTACTTTCCACTTTTAGAGCTAGCTTTATTGACTGGTAGTTCTTCTTCTGTCAAAGATTCTCTCATTTCAATTCTAGAAGCAATCTAAAAATTAGGCTTATTATCTGCTGAGTTACTTACCACATCTTTTCTTTTTTTTAATTATTTTATTTTTTTTAGTGCTTAATTTTTATTTACATTTTGTTTGTTAATTTTGTTTTTTTTACTTTACAATACTGTATTGGTTTTGCCATACATTGACATGAATCCGCCACAAGAGTACATGAGTTCCCAACCCTGAACCCCCCTCCCACCATCCTCCCCATATCATCTCTCTGGGTCATCCCAGTGCACCAGCCCCACGATCCTGTATCCTGTATCGAACCTAGACTGGCAAGTCGTTTCTTACATGATAGTGTACATGTTTCAATGCCATTCTCCCAAATCATCCCACCCTGTCCCTCTCCCACAGAGTCCAAAAGTCTGTTCTATACATCTGTGTCTCTTTTGCTGTCTCGCATACAGGGTTATCATTGCCATCTTTCTAAATTCCATATATATGTGTTAAGACTTTGTAGGTTTGATTTACAACACTTTGCAAATTACTTTCATACATATTATTCCATATGAGCTTGACTAACTTCATCCTGTGCAAAAGATAGGAGATTATTATCTATAATATATAGGTAAAGAGACTGAGGTTCAAAGAGAGTCTATGACTTGCCTTTGGGCACCCTGCTGATGGGTAGTGGGATGGGAAAGTTAGGACTTACCTGGTTCTTTTGACTTCCAAATCTTTCACTCTTTCCACTAACATCATATTACCTTTGAAAGCAATTAAAACTTAGATATTCTGAAATAAGGAATTCTCTCAAGATTATCAGTCTTGACTATGACCATGAATACTATAATTCCTAATAAAATGATACTATGTACATTAAACTGTTTAATGAATTATGTCTTTAATAACATAATAATGTTATTTAGTACAGAAAAATAACATTAATGTAATTATATATAATTTAGAAGTACTTAGTGTATTCAAAACTATTTCAGGCATTTATTTTTTAATAAAATATAATTTTAGCTTTTATCAAAATAATAAATTGCACATTATTTTTAAAAGACATATAATTTTGCAAGTCTTATACGCTATTGGTTTCACTGCTATAACAGAGACCAAATGTACAATGGCTTAAAGTCGGAAGCCTTATTTATATCTTTCTCATGAAAAAGTAAAAGATAAGAATCTGTTGTAATTGCAAGGGAGGGATTGGGGAGAAGAAGGCCCCTCTTTCTCCATCTTGAGAGAAAACTCTGCCTCTTGAGGTCATCTGGAGTCCCAAGTTCCTTTTATACTTTTACTTTATCATCTCTTAAAGTGTCCCTTTGTCTACATAGTCAAAAGTGGCTCACCACCACATCTACACTCAGGCAACGGAAGGGAGGAAGAAGCTGAAGACAAATAGCTTTCTTTCAAGGCTGCGTCCTCTTGTTTCACATTCCCATCATTTCTGCTCATATCCAAGAGGCTGTTTCTTGTTTACATAGCTTCTAGCTGTCATGCATTCAGCTGAATCTTTGGGGATTCTGTTACTAAAAGAGCAGAATAAGAGACTGGATGACAAATTCCCTTGTAGCACAATCACCCATTTACCCCTGAATTATATGTAATTTCTTGGAGCCTTTAAAACATATCTTTCCCATTCCCATATGAAATGTTCAAAAGTCTGTTTTAGTTACTTGATCTAGCTGAAAGGATATCTAGTTCTCTCCTTTGAGTCAGATAAAGCTAGTTGTGACCTGGAAACCTATAATTAGAGGAGTTATTAATCTCCTCTATCCTGACTCCAAATACAAACTCATACAGTGAGTCAGAATATCATAGTAAAACTTCCTTTTTCAGAAAATTCAAGAATATTGTATGAACTGAAGTCACTTATTTATTAAAGTTAGCAAATCTGATTAAACAAGAATTGCTAGATCTTTTGAAATTGATTGCCACTATTCTGCTTTCTGTGGGTAACTGCTCTTATCTATTGTTCTGTATGGCTCCTAAATTTTCCATCTGGGAAAATTTTCGAGTATTTTTTGTCATTATTTCCACAGTCAGACTTTAGGTGAGTGTTGGAATGTACACCCTTCTTTGAAAATAAAACAGATTTCATTGTCTATTTCCTGCCAGTATAGATTCAGTGACCTGAAGGTTATTTGACAGTTGAAAAGTCACAGACTTTTTGTGAATCTCCCTGATGAAAGAAAAGAAAACTTACATAAAAAGGTAATAGCTTCAGTCAGTTCCATGTGCACATAAGTATAAACTGAGATTTCATTCCATCATTGACATGAAGCCTGAAATCTATTATCTATTTACTAGTCTTGTGTGAGGCCCCAACCCACAGATGACATCACATGT
>SJXQ01005739.1:39576-75060 GCA_006408695.1 Aepyceros melampus
CCAACCCACAGATGACATTACAGCTACCAGAAAAGCAAGATAAATTACAAAAAAAATATATATATATACATATATATAAATACATATATATATACACACATACATATATATATATATATTTAAAGGTGTAATAGAACAGTTACAGAAGGAAATGACAACCTACTCCAGTATTCTTGTCTGGGAAATCCCATGGACAGAGGAGCCTGGCAGGCTCATGGGATCACAAAGAGTTGGACATGACTTAGCAACTAAAAACAACAGCAAGAACAATAGAACAAGAAGAACAATACATCAGAGGAGGTACAACCATTCTGAAATGATCTGACGCTCACCAGCTGTTTTTAACTCCCTAAAGGTGCTGGCCAATTTTGAATAAGGGCAGAGAATCAGCTCAGTTGAAGCAGATAGCTACTACCAGGGAAACACAAATCAACAGTTTTAATTGTCATGGAAAGCTAGATTGACAAAGTGTAAACTGGAGAGAATTCTGACACAGCTGAGTTCTGGGTACTACTCAAGAGGCTGAGGTGCTAGGTCAAAAGGCAGAGTGAAATTTCCTGCAGGCTTATGAAGATTAAAAAAAAAAAAACCATCAAAAATAGAGGATGGTTTACTCTAACACAGAGTTTGAACAGAAGTACCAGGATTGGAAAGTCAGGTGACTGAAGAACTAACCTTGGAACCTGTGATAGCAGGCTTGATCTCCCAGTCTTTCTGGGATGAAGAAAAATTTGCCAGACTGTCTGTCAAAAACCCAACGAGGCCATACCTGAGGAGAAAGAATCAACCTAGAAGTTTATTGAGCCTTACCAAAACTTCAAACTAACCTTGAAATAATTTAATCTCTAATTAGTTAAGATCTTAAACTTCTCACTAAATGTATCTAATGAAAAAAGGGAGGAAACCATTTTTGGTGAAAGATAATCTCATTTGAACCCACTCTGGTTCTTTTATTTTCCAACATACAGTAAAAATTAATAGATGTGAAGAGGCAGGGAAAAATGACTGATAAGAGAAAAAACAGATAATCCAAGTAGGTGCATAGATATTCTACATATTGGCAGTAATATTAACTATCATTAAAATGTTAAGGAAAACCAAAAGAAAGTTAGAAATAAAATGTAAGAGGTAGAATTTCAATATAGAACTACTATCTGTGAAACAATTCACATGGACACTGTAGAGCCGAAAAGTTCAATTAAAATCTCAGTATTTGAAATTAAAATGTTAACAATTGGTTTTAAGCAGCAGATTGGAGAAAATGACACGGTAGCAAAGTAGAAGACAAATCAATAGAATGAAGCCTAAACAAAAGCATGGAGAGAAAAAAGAATGTAAAAAGAAATCAAATAAGTATGTAAGAGATGTGTGTAACACATTCAAAAGAGTGACATAATGAAAACTATTCTGAAGCCATCTGAAACTACAGAGGAACAACAGCCTTTTAAATTGATCATTCCTGCCCAGAAGGTACTGGAATGTGACTAAAAAAGGCCTGAGGGCCCTTTCTCCTTCTGTTTGACTTATCACAGCTGGTTAGGTTTTCTAAACTAAATGAGGCCCAAATTAAGTTATCTTTTAGTTCAGTTCAGTTTAGTCATTCAGTCGTGCCTAACTCTTTGCGACTCCATGGACTGCAGCACGCCAGGCCTACCTGTCCATCACCAACTCCCGGAGTTCACTCAGACTCATGTCCATCGAGTTGGTGATGCCATCCAACCATCTCATCCTCTGAAGTCCCTTCTCCTGGCTTCAATCTTCCCCAGCATCAGGGTCTTTTCAAATGAATTAGTTCTTCCCATCAGATGGCCAAAGTATTGGAGTGTCAGCTTCAGCATCAGTCCTTCCAATGAATATTCAGGACTGATTTCCTTTAGGATGGACTGGTTGGATTTCCTTGCAGTCCAAGGGACTCTCAAGAGTCTTCTCCAACACTACACTTCTAAAGCATCAATTCTTCAGTGCTCAGCTTTCTTTATGGTCCAACTCTCACATCCGTACATGACTACTGGAAAAACCATAGCTTTGACTACACGAACATTTGTTGACAAAGTAATGTCTCTGCTTTTTAATATGCTGTCTCAGTTCAGTTCAGTTCAGTTCAGTCGCTCAGTCGTGTCTTGCTCTTTGTGACCCCATGAATCACAGCACACCAGGCCTCCCTGTCCATTAGCAACTCCCGGAGTTCACTCAGACTCACGTCCATTGAGTCGGTGATGCCATCCATCCGTCTCATCCTCTGTCGTCCCCTTCTCCTCCTGCCCCTAATCCCTCCTAGCATCAGGGTCTTTTCCAGTGAGTCAGCTCTTTGCATGAGGTGGCCAAAGTACTGGAGCTTCAGCTTTAGCATCAGTCCTTCCAATGAACACCCTGGACTGATCTCCTTTGGTCATAATTTTTCTTCCAAGGAGCAAGTGTCTTTTAATTTCATGGCTACAGTCACCATCTGCAGTGATTTTGGAGCCTCCAAAAGTAAAGTTTCCCACTGTTTTCACTGTTTCCCCATCTATTTCCCATGAAGTGATGGGACCAGATGCCATGATCTTAGTTTTCTGAATGTTGAGTTTTAACCCAGCTTTTTCACTCTCCTCTTTCACTTTCATCAAGAGGCTCTTTAGTTCTTCTTCACTTTCTGCCATAAAGGTTGTGTCATCTGAGTATCTGAGTTTATTGGTATCTCTCCTGGCAATCTTGATTCCAGCTTGTGTTTCTTCCAGTCCAGCATTTCTCATGATGTATTCTGCATGTAAGGTAAATAAGCAGAGTGACAATATATAGCCTTGATATACTCCTTTCCCGATTTGGAACCAGTCTGTTGTTCCATGACTCATTCTAACTGTTGCTTTCTGACCTGCATACAGATTTCTCAGGAGGCAGGTCAGGTGGTCTGCTATTCCCATCTCTTGAAGAATTTTTCACAGTTTGCTGTGATCCACACAGTCAAAGGCTTTGGTATAGTCAATAAAGCACAAGTAGATATTTTTCTGGAATTCTCTTTGTCTAGCGTTTCTCATGATGTATTCTGCATGCAAGGTAAATAAGCAGAGTGACAATATATAGCCTTGATATACTCCTTTCCCGATTTGGAACCAGTCTTTGTTCCATGACTCATTTTAACTGTTGCTTTCTGACCTGCATACAGATTTCTCAGGAGGCAGGTCAGGTGGTCTGCTATTCCCATCTCTTGAAGAATTTTTCACAGTTTGCTGTGATCCATACAGTCAAAGGCTTTGGTATAGTCAATAAAGCACAAGTAGATGTTTTTCTGGAACTCTCTTGCTTTTTCGATGATCCAGTTCATGTTGGCAATTTGATCTCTGGTTCCTCTGCCTTTTCTAAAACCAGCTTGAACATCTGAAAGTTCACGGTTCACGTATTGTTGAAGCCTGGCTTGGAGAATTTTGAGCATTACTTTACTAGCGTGTGAGATGAGTGTAATTGTGCAGTAGTTTGAACATTCTGTGACATTGCCTTTCTTTGGGATTGGAATGACAACTGACCTTTACTGGTCCTGTGGAAGACCCAGTTTCCCCCTCTGTTGGTTTCTCCTATCAGGAAGCTTCCATAAGCCTCTTATCCTTCTCCATCAGAGGGCAGACAGACTGAAAACCACAATCACTAAAGAAGTTATATTTAGTTAATATAATTTGAAGATAACAGACTGAATCAAAATCCTTTTTGGCAAAGCTGTATTCTCTTCAGTCCCTTCTTTGAAATTAACTCTTACTGAATTTATTTCTTTTAGGCCCCCTTTAAAATGTCAAGGAAGAGCCAATAGCATCACCATTTTGACTTTTTGTAATGACTTTCTCTAGAGGTACACAGTCCAGTAAGGTAGCCACACACCAAATGTGGCTGCTTAACTGTAAATTAATGATAATTAAAATTTAATATTCAATACATCAGTGGCAGTAGCCACATTTCAGTTGCTTAGTAGTCACTCAAGAATAATTGCTGTTGCAATAAACACCACAAATATAGAAATGTTCTGTATTTATGTGAAGTTGTGTCCAACTCTTGGGAACCCCATGGATGATAGCCTGCCAGGCTCCTCTGTCCATGGAATTTTTCAGGCAAGAATACTGGAGTTGTCACTATTTCCTATTCCAGGGGATCTTCTGGTACAGGGATTGAAACCACATCTCTCGTGTCTCCTGGATTGGCAGGCAGATTCTTTACCACTAGTGCCACCTGGGGAACCCTGTTAGCAACACTAATCTTAAGCTATCATAGTTTGCCTTTTAATTTTTAATCAAGACTCACTAGCTTTTCAGCTGGCAATACTTGCTAAGTTAAGAGTATTCACTTAGAATAATTGGCCAAGGGAATATCAGTTTTTTTGAGAGTCAGTTGTGAAAAACTACACACCATTTCTTAGATGTCAGTGTTTTTAAAAGATAATCCTTAGATTTTTAAATTTTTCTGGTGTTATAAGCATGGTTACCCCTTTTCTCAAAGCCCAGGAAGGAGTGAGTTTGGTCATGGTAAGGTAAGGGACATGTCTCACCATTCAGTAGATAGATTTTTTGTTTGCTTGTTTTTTGTTTTTCATTGTAGAGCAATCCTACTTTCTTTTGGATGTGTTAAAGAGAGCTCATCATTTGAACCTATGAATTCAGGAGGGATGTCTAGGATTCTAATGGCTTCACACACAGACTTTCAACCAGTTCAACATTTTTGACCTCACTTACTCTCCATCTGCAGAGTTTGGTATCTCATGTTTTTTAGCCTCTTCTTGGTGTAGAGTGCATATTGATTTGCTTTGGCTTCTTATGCTTCCAGATAGTTTTCAGTTTTCCCTGTGCATTGTGTTTTACCACTTGTACACTTTCCTTCCAGTTTTCTTGTTTAACTAAAAGCTCCTATCTGCTCCTTCCTTTCTTCTCTCTCTTTTTTTTTTGTTCTCCTGGGTGATCCTCCTCCCTTTAAAAAAAAAAAAAGCTTTCATATAAATTATAATACAATTTTTAAAGGGAAAGTTGATAAATATTCGCTGCTGCTGTGCTGTGCTTAGTCACTAGTCATGTCTAATTCTTTGTGACCCCATGGACTGTAGCCCACCAGGCTCCTCTGTCCATGGGGATTCTCCAGGCAAGAATACTGGAGTGGGTTGCCATGCCCTCCTCCAAGGGATCTTCCCACCCAGGGATCAAAGCCAGGTGTCCTGTATTGCAGGTGGATTCTTCATCAGCTGAGCTACCAGGAAAGACCAAACTTTCACTATGTCAGGTTTAACCAGGAACCATGCATTATTTTATAGCTGAGCAGTGAATAATAAGCAGGTGTAAAATTTATATCAGGGAACTGACATGTATTGTGTATTTAATATGTGCAGGATATCCTTTTAACATTAGTAGCCTTTTAGCATTAGAATAATTTTATGCCATAGTTGGTATTATACATATGAGAAAATCAAAGTTATAGTAGATCATATCCTAGAGTTGCCAGTGTTTAATAAGTCAAAAGCTTAGCCTTTTAACTATGTTTGATTTTGTCATGCTCCCTAGTATCATATAGTGCAGTGATTAAAGGCACTGTTTGTTAAGGCTTCCTACTTGGGTTTGAATCCTAGATATGCAAACCAACATTTAATTTATGTTGTGCTTAATTTCTCCATATCTCATTTTCTCTGTGTGTTAAGATGTTGATAATATTAATATTAATGTCTAGTCTCATAGAGTTGTTGAAAGGATTAAATACATAAATGTAAAAGATTTTGAGCAGTGTCTGGCATGTAATAAAGTCCATGGTTTGCTAATTTTTATTATTTTATTCTTCTCTCTGAAAGTAGAGGGCATCTCTTTCTCTTATGGATGGTCTTTTAAATCTAGGAGGAAATATAACATTGAAAGTCTGATGTCCATTTGTACTTTGCTTTTCATGTGTTTTTTCTCGAACTTTCTATAACTAAGGATTGTATATGAAAGAACTGTTACTGAATGGGCTAATGAAAGAGAAAGGCTAATTTATTTTACTTTTAAGGGGGAAATAGACCATGGAACTTTTGAAGATGGCTATCATGCTACAGTTAAAATCTTCCAATTTCAGTGTCTTTCCATATTACATCCATTCTCTTCACTCCTGTTCTCATAACCCTTCTAATTTCTCTATCCTCCACCTTTGATTTAACACCCCTAGAAAATATTTTCCCCGTAACAAAATGCTTTAGAACCTTAGTTTTCAAAGTGCTGGTGCACAGAACATGAGAAGTAGCTGTGGGAATTTCAGAACTATCCTGAAACAACCTCTTTGCTTGCCTGGCTTTTATACTTCCAACTAAATCCAAACCACTTCAAGCCTGAGTGCCATGAGCCTTTGGCAAAACTGAGTTTCTCGGTTCTATGCAAAAGTGAATTATTTTTTTTAAACATGCTGACAACCAAGATATAAATCCTTTCATTTACACAGGTGACCTCATGAATATTCTTTTTCACTCTTTGTGTATTAGAGATTTTAAAATAATAAAGGCATTGAATATTTAAACTTTTTCTAATCATTGTAACTGGAGGGAGAGAGAGACTGCAGATCCATTCTTTGTACATGTGTTTTAAGGTTTAGGAGGAAAAGACATGAGAAAATACTTTATAGGCTTTGCTGAAACCAAAGCATGTGGAGCACAGTTTAATACACTTGCCAAATCCCAAATACAGCTGGGTACTCCCACAGTTCTTTTAATTGGAAACAGATTTCTTTGTTAATTCTGCACTGTGGAGAAAGCTCTAACAGTGTTTCTTTCCTGAAAGTAGGACATTATATTTGCAATGGGCACTTCTAATATCAACAACTCCTTAGCAAAGCTTTTGTTACAGTTTGAATAATATCTGACTGAAACATTTCCAGTACTTTTCAGTAGAAGTAGTAACTTCTATGTAGTTTAATGAATAGATTTTAATTAAAAGTCAAAAATATGAAATACAATTCATAATCAACGCATAATTTTGTGTTTTAACAATATGAAAGTAGAATTTATCTAAAGAATTTAAAATATAGAATATGTATATTAAAAATAAAAATTTACATTGTTTTAATTCATACAAAGCAAGAAAAAATTTACTTTTCTTGTAAGTTTGCAAAGTTTACTAAATTTTTAACATTTTCATTTGATAAAGTAAAAAAGATTTTATGTTGAGATAAAAATTTGTGTATATGCAATATTTATTTTTATATGAAGTATACATATAAAAAGGCAATGGCACCCCACTCCAGTACTCTTGCCTGGAAAATCCCATGGACGGAGGAGCCTGGAAGGCTACAGTCCATGGGGTCGCTGAGGGTCGGACACGACTGAGTATACAGGTCAGGAAGCAACAGTTAGAACTGGACATGGAACAACAGGCTGGTTCCAAATAGGAAAAGGAGTACATCAAGGCTGTATATTGTCATCCTACTTATTTAACTTATATGCAGAGTACATCATGAGAAATGCTGGTCTGGAAGAAGCACAAGCTGGAATCAAGATTGCCGGGAGAAATATCAATAACCTCAGATGTGCAGATGACACCACCCTTATGGCAGAAAATGAAGAACTAAAGAGCCTCTTGATGAAAGTGAAAGAGGAGAGTGAAAATGTTGGCTTAAAGCTCAACATTCAAAAAATTAAGATCATGGCATCTGGTCCCATCACTTCAGTTCAGTTGCTCAGTCGTCCGACTCTTTGCGACCCCATGAATTGCAGCACGCCAGGCCTCCCTGTCCATCACCGACTCCCGGAGTTCACTCAGATTCACGTCCATTGAATCAGTGATGCCATCCAGCCATCTCATTCTCTGTTGTCCCCTTCTCCTGCCCCCAATCCCTCCCATAGCTGGAATCAAGATTGCCGGGAGAAATATCAATAACCTCAGATGTGCAGATGACACCACCCTTATGGCAGAAAATGAAGAACTAAAGAGCCTCTTGATGAAAGTGAAAGAGGAGAGTGAAAATGTTGGCTTAAAGCTCAACATTCAAAAAATTAAGATCATGGCATCTGGTCCCATCACTTCAGTTCAGTTGCTCAGTCGTCCGACTCTTTGCGACCCCATGAATTGCAGCACGCCAGGCCTCCCTGTCCATCACCGACTCCCGGAGTTCACTCAGATTCACGTCCATTGAATCAGTGAGGCCATCCAGCCATCTCATTCTCTGTTGTCCCCTTCTCCTGCCCCCAATCCCTCCCAGCATCAAAGTCTTTTCCAATAAGTCAACTCTTCGCATGAGGTGGCCAAAATACTGGAGTTTCAGCTTTAGCATCATTCGTTCCAAAGAAATCCCAGGGCTGATCTCCTTGCAGTCCAAGGGACTCTCAAGAGTCTTCTCCAACACCACAGTTCAAACGCATCAATTCTTTGGCGCTCAGTCTTCTTTACCGTCCAACTCTCACATCCATACATGAGTACTGGAAAAACCACAGCCCTGACTAGACGGACCTTTGTTGGCAAAGTAATGTCTCTGCTTTTGAATATGCTATCTAGGTTGGTCATAACTTTTCTTCCAAGGAGTAAGTGTCTTTTAATTTCATGGCTGCAATCACCATCTGCAGTGATTTTGGAGCCCCCCCAAAATAAAGTCTGACACTGTTTCCCCATCACTTCATGGCAAATAGATGGGGAAACAGTGGCTGACTTTATTCTTCTGGGCTTGAAAATCCCTTGAGAGTCCCTTGGACTGCAAGGAGATCCAACCAGTCCATCCTAAAGGAGATCAGTCCTGGGTGTTCATTGGAAGGACCAGTGTTGAAGCTGAACCTCCGGTACTTTGACCACTTGATGAGAAGAGCTGACTCATTTGAAAAGACCCTTTTGTTAGGAAAGATTGAGGGCAGGAGGAGAAGGGCACAACAGAGGATGAGATGGTTGGATGGCATCGCTGACTGGACATGGGTTTGGGTGGACTCTGGTAGTTGTGATGGACAGGGAGGCCTGGTGTACTGCGGTTCATGGAGTTGCAAAGAGTCGGACACAACTGAGCCACTGAACTGAACTGAATAGCTGGGCACACTATGTCACTGAGACTGTGGACAAATTAATAACAAGCAATAGACAGATACCCCATTTTAGACCTCTTCTACATTTAAGAAGTCAGAGGTTCAAGAACAGAAATGGAATCCAACCTGGAAAGAGTGGGAAGACTGAGTGTCAGTCATGCTCAGAGGCATTCAGTGCTGGCCACTAGGCAAACACTTCTGCCTTGTATGTCCAGGCAGCAGCAGATATAAATGCTGACAGAATCTCACATCATGCTCAATTATGTTCAAATGAATGCATTTGATAGCACAGACATAAAGCCAAGTAAAGAAGACACATGATTTCAAACCTGAAGAAAGGGACTGAGCCATGAAAAATTCTTATAAAACATGAGGACAAAGATCAACCATGTTGTTTTGTTTTAACCACAAGTATTTATTGATGGATCGAAGAATACAATTTTAATGGAACAATAAGGCACAACCGTGGATTAAAACAGTTTGCTACACAGCCAAAAGGAGAAAAAGGCCATCATCTTAGGAACTTTAAATATGCAGGTCAAGGAGCCTCTGAAGTACCTCACAAACAGTGTTGGACAGTTCTTCCCTTTTATACAATTCCTATATTACATCACTTGATCACAAAGTCACACTGATACTTCTCTATGAAATCCTCTCTCATTTATACTTGAGTCAGCCAGCCTGGCCACTCTTTCTTAAGCACTCTTCCCAAACCCTTTGCAATTTTCTTTTTTAAGCAATTCCCTTCCTAAAGTAGTCTGTATACATCTTGGATAGCCTTCCACAGCAAGGAAAGAAGCAAGCAATGAGTCAGAGAGAATCAGCCAAGGACAGATATATGGATGAAGAGATGCATAAGGACAGATCTTAGGATGACCACAGCCTGGTTCAGTGACATCTACACTAAGCTTCCTTGGGGCAGAGGAGCTGCTCTGGTTCAGCAAAGGCTTGTAATGCCACTTCAAGTTGTGCCACCAATGCCAGAGCTCTCACTCCTAAGGGATTAGCAGTAGTGTACGAGAGGAGCTAGGAAGTCAATGTAACCAGGCAGCTAATGATAGGATACATTCAATATTTTGGACCTGTATTAAGAGCTGACTATGGCATCCAGGATTAACTTGTGCCAGGTGTAAAATTCAGAGAGAATTTTGTGCAAAACCTCAAGACACTGAGGACAATTTTTAAGTCTTATGGACTGGGATAAGTTAGGCACTTATCTTTCTACTTAGAAACGTGAAGTGAAAAGCATTCCAGGGCACGTCACACCAAGGCATAATGAATCATGCTGTAGAGGTGGGAATGTTTTTAGGGTGCCCAGCCTCCTTGTTCAAAAAGCCATGAGAAAGACACCAAGCAAATGGTCAGAGCAGCCATTCTGGTGGTGACATCCTCAGAGGAAGCAAGCTGCAGGCATACGGCTAATTTCTAGAGAATCAACACTGTACTAACAAGAGCAGCCATGTAGTTATGTGTGTGTTGAGAATCAGAGGCCAGAGGTAGAGTGACCTGGGCAAGCCGCCTAGAAGACTTGGCTCTACACCTCTTACCTTTCTCATCTTTCAAGAGCATCTCTAACCAACAGCCCTTTGGTGACAGAGCACAGGGGACCAAGAGATGGTCAAGACATTCTTCTGAGAGAAGTGTTGGTTACTGAAGAGCTCCTGGGGAGGCAACATTTCAGATACCCATTTAAGAGTAAAGGTAGATTAAAAACTGCCAGACCACTGAACTATACTGCCAAGTCTGAAATATATTTAACAGGTGTAACGGGATGCCAAGTAGAACAGGGAGGATGGAAGCTTAATAAAAACCAGGGATACTGAAAGACTAAGAGAGTGGTAGGTTGGGCAAAAGAGAAGTGGAAGCAAAGAACATATAAAAAAGGATGAAGGAGCATGCCAAAGCCAAGCTGGTGGAAAGGCAGCCTGGCTATGGTTCACATCCAGTCAAAGAGCTTTGCTGCTGTTCTCGGGTTGATTCCCTCTCACTTTCTCAGACTGGATGGACACGTGGCATTCAGCAGCAGAACAAGGGAAGGTGACATTTAGAAATGGAGATATCCGGCGAACAACACTAAACAGGATTAGACTGGGTGTACCATTCTGTAATGCCCTATGTTTACACCAAAGGCAGGTTTGCGTTGACGGAACATATTTGGGGCTGCCATGCACCAGCAGTAGTACTTTGGGAGAAGGGGAATGATGGGGTGGAGGTGGGGTGGTGGACGGGGGGGCTTTCAAGTTCCAGTTCTTAAATACTAGAAAGCAAGGAATAGTTTGGTCTCAGTCCTTTAGTGAAGAAATCGGATGCTCATTTTCTGTTCTACGTCCACCTTCTCCAAAACCTGTTTAAAAAAAAAAACAACAAAAAACCCAGCTACAGTTACGAAGATTACAACAGGAAATGCTGTGTCAAGCTCTTCTCTAATGTTTTTCTCCCTCTCTCCTGCACAGTAAGGTTTAAGTTCTTCAAGCGAAGAGGTAAGTGACTGACCTTAACAAATTCTGTGAAAGAGATGGCGCTGTCCCCATCCTGATCAGCCTCCTGGATGGTCCTGTCTGCAATGCTGCCCAGCTGCTCATCTGAGATATTCACTCCGACCATCATGCGTAGCACCTGCAGGACCGAGAGCCAGGAATTACGAGAGACTTAGGGGTCACGAGGACTCTCTTACTAAAATTTTAAAAATAAAAAGCCACCTGCACCCTCTGTTCCTTTGATGTCCTCTAATATAACAGCCAAAAAGCCTCAACGCGTATCTTCTCATCTAGGCCATTTTAGACAATAATATGAGCAGAACTCTTTGGCAGTTATTGAATAGGAAGGCAGACCTTCACTTCAGGGAGAGTCCTTTGCAATTTGGTCTTCTCCATTTTTCCTGCCCAGGATGTAGACATGATGCTGAACAACAGTCATCCTAGGACTAATAGGTGAAAGTCAAATGTACTATGGATGCCACGGTAAGAAGGCGGCCTGGTTCCTGGCATCATTTAGGTACTGTACGAACCTGGACAGTATATTCCCAGGCTTCCTGTTGCATGAGGCAAACTAGTCACTTATAGGTTTAAATCAGTTTGGTAAGACTTTCTGGAATCTTACCAGAATACAGTTCACTTTGGCAGTGCATTAGCTCAGCTATTCCTAAAGTATGGTCAAGGAACATAAAGATCCTTGAAGGGTTAAATACTAAATCCCTTCTTTTAGAAAAATGACAAGCATAGTTAAAGGGCTGTGAGAACTGTGATAAAGAGAATTAAAAAACACTTTCACCAAATTTATTCCCAAACGTACCAAAAACCCTGCCAGCTCCCCACTTATTCTGCTAACATTTTCAGGGTGTGAATATACACTGAAAATTGCTACCTTAAATGAAACAAACAACTCTTAATAACATGACTTTTAAAACAACATGAAATGGGGGACAGGGTGCTTTTATGATGCCTTCCATTGCCCTGGTCCACCACCTCTGTCTTCAACAGGTAAGAGCTGAGCTTTCCCCTAGGAAAGAGACTTTCTCAGCCAGCTCTTCACGGGACTCCCTTTGCCCTATTCCTTTATACACTTCCCCAATCTCTTGAAATTGACTTTTAAAAGTATGTTATGGGATATTCTGGAAGAAAAAAAAGAAAGAAAGAACTGAAATACTGATTTGTATCAATACACCCTGATCCCCAGATCGATTCTTGAAAACTGGAAGTTGTACATTTGGGGAGAAATATATACAAACTAAAGGATAAATAAAAGGAGGCAATGTTAGCAAAAACTTTTAACTGGCCAAGCCATTTGTCATCTTCCTTGTGATTGGGATTCCCAGGTGGCTCAGTGGTAAACATGCCACCTGCCAATGCAGGAGATGTGGGTTCAATCCCTAGGTCAGGAAGATCCCCTGGAGTAGGAAATGGCAACCCATTCCAGTATTTCTGCCTGAGAAATCCCAAGGACAGAGAAGCCTGGCAGGCTCCAGTCCATGGGGGCACAAAGAGTCAGACAGGACTTAGCAACTAAGACTCATGCAGTGACTGCGTGTGGCCAACTAGACAAATCCATCCTGAAACAGCAGTTTCTTCAGGTCCCATCCAATTATTCTCTGAAGCGTTTTATCTTTAGAATTATGTGCTCTATGTGTACAGTGGGGTGGGTATAGGAGTGAGGGTGTAGTAAAAATCACTCACCCAGTCTGTCAATGAGGACAGACAGGTCCAGAAGTGCCTGCACACGGGTCCCAGCAGCCAGTGGCCCAAGCTGTCTACCCAGGCCTCCACACCTGGCCAGTGCCCTTTCCACCTCTCCACAGGGTCACTTTTAGTTCCAGTCAGAAGTTTATTAGCAAATGGAACTTTTATTATTACTGTTTTTAAAATGAGTGATGAGGTTTTCTGTATATATCTTTTATTACTTTAAGAAAGCTCCCATCTCTCTCTGTTTTAAGACTTTTAAAAAAATCATGAATTGGGGTTGGGGGAAAGAGGGAAAAATTGGGAGGTTGAGATTGACATATACACACTACTCTATATAAAATAGATAACTGATAAGAACCTACGCTATAGCTCAGGGAACCCTACTAAAAACTCTGTAATGACCTATACGGGAAAAGAATCTAAACAAGAGAGGACATACGCATGTAACTGATTCACTTGGCTGTACAGCAGAAACTAGCATCACACTGTAAATCAGCTACACTCCAATAAAACTTTAAAAATTACAAAAAGTATGTAAAGTCAATATTCCTACCATAAAAAATCATGACTGGATGATGAATTTTTGAAAAATTCTATGAAAAAGAACATTCGATTTTTCTTCTTTAATCTGTTAACATGGAGAAATACTACTGGTAGGTTTTCTACGTTTACACCAACTTCAAATTCCTGGTACAAAGCCACCTTGGCTACAATATAGTATTCCTTTTATACATTGCTGGATTTGATGTGTTAATGTTTTGTTTTGGATTTATATATCCATGTGAGTAAAAGAGATTGCACTGTAATTTTATTTTATTATAATCTTTACAATATTTTCATGTCCAAGTTAGCTACTCTCATAAAATGAGTATAGCAACTATCTTTATTGAAATATAACTGGTATGCAGTACACTGTACACATTTAAAATGTACAACCTGATAAGTTCTGACATATGTACACATACTTGTGAAACCATCACCCCAATCAAGACAATAAACATATCCATCACCCTTAAAAGTTCAGTCAGAACTTTTTCTAAAAATCAAACTAGGAAAATAAGAACACTCAGACTTTCCTTATGACAAACAGAAAAAAATTTTTTAATATCCACCAAGTAATTAAGAACTTCATATTATCAAATGTTTTAGAAATGGCAGAGTTTAGAAAAGTAAATTTTGTAAACTTTGGTAAAATGTTCAAATTCTCTTCTTGCTAGGATAATATTAGTTCTCTGACACCTCAATAATCCATAAGCACATTTGTTCTAAAGTCATTTCAGGCCTGAGGAACACTTTAGTCACTGACTTGCACTCTGGCCACATGATCTCCTCCTCATACCCTGCCGCAGGCTCTTTTATCTTAATAATAGAAAAAAAGAAAAAAATCAACCTTCCATTCCAAAACATATCTTTCTGGCAGCTAGGTCTGGACCAGAGGATAAAAACTTGCAACTATAGAGTGATTGCCTCTATTTTTCTCTCCAGAACTCAGAAGCCCTATGTAGCAATTTTAAATAAACTGAAATCTTCTTATAAAAAAAGATGTCCCCAATTCAAAACCAAAGGACACAATCATTGACCTGCAGACTGTTTTGGTTTTTACTATGACACAGAAATGTTTTAATAGGAATACCCTGGGTTGGTCCTTAATTTCAACTGAGAAGATTTCTCAAAGCAATGAGTTCAGACTCACTTCAAGGTGACTAGAAAGCACTTTATCTTGAAATAGAGAAATCTCCCCATGGAAATTCCTGAATGTGTTAGCTCCCTAGGATCCTAAAGATTTGTAAAATTTCTAAAAGTTTTTTGTTTGATGTGGATCATTTTAAAAATCTTAATTGAATTTATTACAGTATAGCTTGTGTTTTATGTTTTGTTTTTTGGCCACGAAGCATGTGGGATCTTAGCTCCCTGACCAGAGATCAAGCCGGCACCCCCTGCACTGGAGGCAAAGTCTTTTTCATCCTCTGTCGTGCGCTTCTCCTCCCGCCCCCTATCTTTCCCAACATCAGGGTCTTTTCCAATGAGTCAGCTCTTCACATCAGGTGGCCAAAGTATTGGAGTTTCAGCTTCAACATCAGTCCTTCCAATGAACACCCAGGACTGATCTCCTTTATGATGGACTGGTTGAATCTCCTTGCAGTCCAAGGGACTCTCAAGAGTCTTCTCCAACACCACAGTTCAAAAGCATCAATTCTTCGGCGCTTAGCTTTTAAACAGTGGTGACATCTGTGAGAACTCA
Organism: Aepyceros melampus; assembly: GCA_006408695.1. Taxonomy (NCBI): domain Eukaryota; kingdom Metazoa; phylum Chordata; class Mammalia; order Artiodactyla; family Bovidae; genus Aepyceros; species Aepyceros melampus. The sequence goes on from SJXQ01005739.1 coordinate 54,962, forward strand.
ATGAGCCATTTCAAGTTTCCCCAGGTCATCTTTTTATCCTATATATGCAGGACAGGATGCTGCATATAGCAGGTGTTAAATAAAGGCTTACTGAAGGTAAGAACAATTCCTGTCCACATCACTAAGTCAGCAGGGCCCAAACACAAGCTAGCTGTGTGCACTGGAATTCTCCTACATACCTGTAACAGCTCATCACGGGAGATCTTGTCATCTTTATCCAAGTCATACAGTCGAAAAGCAACTGGTAGGAAAAAACAAGAATTTAGTGGAAATTCAATAATGTTTTGCAGAGAAGGCAATGGCAACCCACTCCAGTACTCTTGCCTGGAAAATCCCATGGACGGAGGAGCCTGGTCGGCTACAGTCCATGGGGTCACTAAGAGTCAGACACGACTGAGCGACTTTACTTTCACTTTTCACTTTCATGCATTGGAGAAGGAAATGGCAACCCACTCCAGTGTTCTTGCCTGGAATCCCAGGGATGGAGGAGCCTGGTCGGCTGCCATCTATGGGGTCACACATGGTCGGACACGACTGAAGCGACTTAACAGCAGCAGCAATAATGTTTTGTCCCTTCTCAAGGAACCAAGTATATAAAGGACACCAGGCAGAAAACTGACAATGAATTAATAGTTTTTCCAAGAGCAACTGCCTTACTTGTAGAGATTTAAAGACACTGTAACTGATTTTAAGACACTTTAAGGAACTGGGATGCATCTCATAAATGATGGCATCTTAGCATGGATGAAACACGGCCTTTCATTGGACAAATCAAAAACTGAGTAAATCGAATGTCCTTTTTCTTAATTTAGAATGTTAACCTCCCCTCCCCCAACACACAAAAAACCCAAATCCCATCAGAGATTCTGTCAGGCCATCTCTAACAGCCGGTCAAGTCTTTTGTGCACCACCGTCAGGGAGAGTCAACAGCAGGAGCCATACAGGCACCAAACAACAGACTACAGGACGTATTACTGTGGAAAAATGACCACTTCGGCAAATTTGTGTCAAATTTCAAATAATTGTCAACTACAAATTGGCACTTGTCGTCTACCGCTACAAGATTAAATCATGTGTTTCTGCAGCTGCTGATTTTCAACACCCTGTGAAAGGAGTTCAGGGTGGACAGCAGAAATGAGGTACTCTGTGCTCTGGGAAAAACTGGCAGGACAGGTCTTCAGATAGTTATATATTTTCAGGAGCCGATTTTATGAGACCAATTCTTGCATCTTCTCTTATCTAGAAAAGCACTGAAATCCTTCATGGTGATGTCTGCTCCTCATGACGAGCATTAACCTTTATAAAACTAGCAGAAACTTTCTGCAAAATATACGTGCCTGACTGCAAGTACTGCCCCTTCACTCAAATCACATATATACTCGTTTTCCCCGCTGCCTCTTTGGAGCAGTTTCTCAGAGCTATCTGAAATGCTGTGTCCCAGGCTATAGTCTTCATTTTGCCTCAAATAAGACTTGACATAATCCTCTTCCACTTGGGAGTCCTGAAGGTAAAGAACTTGTCTCCAACAGAAAGACCAAGCATTTGGTGGTGTCCTGGCCTCTTCATGCTTCTTTCTTTTTAACATACTAGATAGATCTTTTAGAAACTAGGATATTTGAGAGAGAGGATTCAGAGGAGCAGAAATCAGACAGTGTCACGTTCCTAAAGGGCCACAAGTGAACAGTGTGGTAACCCTGGATGATTTCACAGGCACTGTGAGACATGACACTGAGGACGTGACTACCATACAACAGCTGAATGTTGTACTTTCGAGGCTTTGATTCACTTCAAGTATGCTGCTGAAGGTACTGAAGTTACTGAAAATACTAAAAGGCCCATATCCGTTGCTTTATAGTTATCAAGATCCACAGAGTTAGATCTGGTCCTTGAAATTCACAATCCAGTAGAGAACAACATACACTATGCACTTTACTACATTCTAAATGCTATCATACATATGAAATACCAGGGAACACAGCACACTGCAGATGTGTCTTTCTGGTTCAAGTAATATTTGAACAAGGTATTGAAAGATAAATAGAAATCTGATAAAGGATGGATTCCAGGAAGAGCTAACACTCAGAGTAAAGGCATGAAAACATGGATGAATGTCTGCAAGTTAAACATCACCCCTTGCCTCCACCAAAAGGAAAAAAAAAAGAGGGAGGAGGGGGATGAGTCCAATAAAAGTCCAAATAAAAATTTTAGAAGAATCCAATTTACTTTTTGTAAGGTACATATTAAAATTCTCAAAGGGGGAGTAAACAGGAAAGACTTTCCCTGATGTTTGTCAGTTTTCTTTAATTTGGTTAGTTGAGTAACTATGTTTACCAAATTTGAGATTTATATGATTAGGAAGTTTTTGACTCCCAGGGAAGGGACAGGATCATAAGTGTTCCACAATGAATTTGTGTTTAATACAGTATTACCAACTTGAAAAAGAACAAATGTAATGTACACACATAACTGTATCACTTTGCTATAAACCTGAAACTGACACAACATTGTAAATCAACTATAGCTCAATACAGAATACAAATTTAAACACATACACACACCCTCTCTCTTCTGCATATGCTGTTATCATTGTAAAATACCACAAAATGTGTTATTTACTAAGGAATGTTTAGGGTGATTTAGGGATAGAAACGGAGAAGGCAGTGGCACCCCACTCCAGTACTCTTGCCTGGAAAATCCATGGACGGAGGAGCCTGGTGGGCTGCAGTGAATGGGGTGGCACAGAGTCGGACACAACTGAAGTGACTTAGCAGCAGCAGCAGGGATAGAAATCTGTTTGCTATATAACCCATAAATATGCTTCTGAATTTCTTAATTGGGTACTGGAATAAACACATTTCTTTCTGACCAAGTATTTAGAGAAACCTGAAAAGCTAATTTTTGAAACCTAGTTGCCATGGACTGAATGTTTCAAATTCTTGTGTTGGAACCATTAACCCCAATGTGATGTTATTAGAAGGTAGAATCTTTGGGAAGTAATTAGGGTTAGATTGGCTCATGAGGGTGGGGCCCTCATGATGAGATTAATGCTCTTATAAAAACCAGAGATAGGAGATCTCTTTATCCCTCTCTCTTTCTGTCTCCACCTCCCTCCCCATGTGAGAAGACAGCAAGAAGACTGTGAACCAGAAGAGGGGCCCCCACCAAGAACCAGACCATGCTGGCAACCTAATCTGAGTCCAGTCTCCAGAACTGGGACAAATGTCTGCTTAGGTCACCTAGTCTATGGTACTCTGTTAAAGCAGCTTGAACAGACTAGACATAAGCAGAGGGGTAACTAGAGAGATCACGTGATACAATCTTCTAGAAAAAACTGCAGTTAACAGTAATTTCTTAACTGATCTGGATTCCCATCAATCAGCTCTGGTCCTGAACCAGTAGAACCAGCATTTTCCCTGAACTAAAGGTCAAATGCCAAATGACTGAGCCATTTGGTTAGCTTCTCTCTTTCCTCTCTTCCTGTCCCTTTCCCCCATTCTTGGTCTGTGACTTGGGACTCTCCTCTCTCCAGAAGTGTAGTTTCTCACCTCTAGCCTCAGGGCTTTACATGCCATCTAACGCTGATGGCTCCCGAATGGGCATCTCCAGCTTGGATCCCTCCTCTGAGCTCCTGATGTTGACATCAGAGCAATACAGCACAGTGGTTAAGACTCTGGCTCTGCTGAGTCCTGCCTCTGACAGCCTACTTACTATGTCTAAGGAGCAAGTCACTTAACCTCTCTGTTCCCCAGCTATCCAAGAGGTGCAAGGTGAGAGTAACAGAACCCACCTCAGAGGGTTGAAGACTGAATGCGATAGCACATGAAAGGCATCTTAAACAGTGTCTGGCACACAGGAAGAGCTCAATCAGTGTCATGTACCCGCGTCACCTCTCAGCTTTCCTCTTCTCTCCTCGGCCATCCTCTCACTCTTTTCTTGATCATGCTTCTTTGTTCTATGAACATCAAGCACTCATTTCTACCCAAGGAACTTTACACCAGTTGTCCCCTCTACCTAGACCATACTTCTCCTATTCTTGGCATGGTTAGCTCATTCTTAGTTAAAGCTTCAACTCCTCACAAAGGTTTCCCCAACCCCTCATTTTAAAGCAGTGACACTCCCATCCATTTCTCCTCTCACCATATTCATTTTCTTCACAGAAGTTGCCATGATCACAAATTCTGTTTATTCATTTGTCTTTTTCCAAACAGTCTTGTCTCCCTTATCGGAGCATAAGCTTTATGAAAGTAAAGACCTTTTCTGACTTATGCATCATTGTATCCTGGGCCTAAAATAGTGTCTGGCATTCAATTTGGTTTTAATGAAAGAAAATGAAAGCGCTCAGTCAGACTTTTACCTTTTAATCACTGTTCAGTTCAGTTTAGTCACTCAGTCGTATCTGACTCTTTTCGACCCCATAAATTGCAGCATGCCAGGCCTCCCTGTCCATCACCAACTCCCAGAGTTCACTCAGACTCATGTTCATCGAGTCAGTGATGCCATCCAGCCATCTCATCTTCGGTCATCCCCTTCTCCTGCCCCTAATCCCTCCCAGCATCAGAGTCTTTTCCAATGAGTCAACTCTTCGCATGAGGTGGCCAAAGTACTGTAGTTTCAGCTTTAGCATCATTCCTTCCAAAGAAATGACTGTTACTTCTTTAAAAAAAATGTATTAAAATAAACTTGACCCTTTTAAAGTATACAACTGAGTACTTTTCACACTGTTGTGTAATCATCACCACCTCTACCTCCAGAACTTTTTCATCTTCCTCAATTCAAATTCTGATCCATTAAACAATAACTCCCCATTTCCCACTGCCTCTAGGCCCTGGCAACTTTCTATGAATTTGACTGCTCTAAGAACCTCACACAGGAGAAATCAAATAATATTCATACTTTTGTGTCATCTTATTGTTATTTAGTATCAAGTAAATTTATCCATGTAGCATGTGACGGAATTTCCTTTTTTTAAGGCCAAATAATATTTCATTGAATGCACATACCACATTTTGTGTGTCCATTCATTTTCTGATGGACACCTGGGCTGCTCTGACCTTTTAGCCACTGTGAATAATGCTGCTCAGTTTCTTCTTGGCTACTCTCAAACTCCACTTCACCAATACTCTTCATCATCCAAATAAAATGTCTTCATGCAGACTCATTTCCCACATTACTCATTATGTGTTATAAAAAACAAATTACTTCAGAGGACAGAATACCAAAATGGAAACTTATCGACCCCTCCCTTGCTTACCATGCTCTGGAGCATTCTAAGATGGGTTGTACCTTCCACATAAGACATTATAACCTCACTGACCTGAAGAGAATAATAAGGAACCATTCCTGGAGACAGACAGAACAGCAGTACTTTGTGTGCTTGGGTCTGTGCCTATAAAGGTACAACTCAGCCTTGTTAATTATCCTTGACATTCTTTCACTGTGGCATGAAAAACAGATAGGACAAAGCATGCTCTCAGAGTTCCTGAAGAGACTATTCTCTGAGGAAGATGGACTATAAACAAATTTGCCTTAGTAGCAAATGTGTTGTTAGGTATATGATGTTCAGCTGTTCTCTTCAGTCTACAACAAGAAGCACCTTCTTGCTGCTTCCACAGCTCTGTAGTAAATTCAGAAAAAACACTATATAGACAGAGAAGCAGACATCAAGGACTCCTCCTGTAGCTTTGGTTTCACTGGTCTCCTTACATGAATGTGATCCTAAACCGAATTCTAATTCATGTTCAGCTTTCTGTAAAAGTTGATCTAAAGCCAAGACTAAAGTAATGGTAAGAACTATGCATAACTTGCACTTGTTATTCTATCTCACCTTAAACTCTGCCATTTCTGTGGCACCCTGGACTTCTCCCTTCCTAACAGAAGCTCATCCATGGCTTAGGGGGCATCCTGTCTGTCCGTCTCCCCACTGTCAGATATGAACAGGGAAGCACATAGCCTAAATTCCACTAAAGCCATCATGTGACCATGAGGAGCCACACCTTGGGATGAAGCAGACCCTAAGGATGGCAGAGCAGAGCAGTAGGAAAAACTTGGGTCCTCGACAAGACAATCAACCCAGACACGTGTCCTGCTTCACTTGTAAAGTGCGATAATACAGCTCCTTACTGTTGAAGTCAGCTGACTCAGCTGAAGGTATCCTAGCTGATACACTAAGTAACTACCATATCCACTAATGCTACTTGGAATATTTTCTTTAGGGTCAATGTGAATTAATGAATTTGCTTATCCATTCATTCACTGATGAATACGGGTTGCTTTCTCATTTTAGCTCTTATGAATAACGCCACCACAAATGTGGATGTACAAATATCTCTCTGAGCCTCTGCATATACCCTTCATCCCAGGCTCTCTGCAGATAACATCCTGTGTAACTATAACATACCATCAAAATCAGGAAACCGACAGTGGTACAATCCAGAGTTTATCCAGGCTTCACCATGTGTACACGTGCATGTGTGTGTTCAGTTCAGTTGCTAAGTCGTGTCCGACTCTTTGCGACCCCATGAGTCGCAGCACACCAGGCCTCCCTGTCCATCACCAACTCCTGGAGTTCACTCAAATTCATGTCCATTGAGTTGGTGATGCCATCCAGCCATCTCATCGTCTGTCGTCCCCTTCTTCTCCTGCCCCCAATCCCTCCCAGCATCAGAGTCTTTTCCAATGAGTCAACTCTTCGCATGAGGTGGCCAAAGTACTGGAGTTTCAGCTTCAGCATCATTCCTTCCAAAGAAATCCCAGGGTTGATCTCCTTCAGAATGGACTGGTTGGACTCCTTGCAGTCCAAGGGACTCTCAAGAGTCTTCTCCAACACCACAGTTCAAAAGCATCAGTTCTTCGGCGCTCAGCCTTCTTCACAGTCCAGCTCTCACATCCATACATGACCACAGGAAAAACCACAGCCTTGACTAGACGGACCTTAGTCAGCAAAGTAATGTCTCTGCTTTTGAATATGCTATCTAGGTTGGTCATAACTTTTCTTCCAAGGAGTAAGCAATTCTATCACCTATGTAGTTTCATGTAACCATCACCACAATCAAGATACAGAGCTACTCTATAGCCAAAGGGCTGCAAATCACATCCTGTTATTGGGCACAGAATAAGGAAGTATCCCTGCATCACAAAGTTGTTTTAACATTTTGTTAATAGTATTTCAATGTAATTGGTTTTCTTTATAATTATGTTTCACTTTATACTTTCACAAATATTCTGAGATGAGATTGATGGTATTCACCAGACTGCTAAGGGAATTCATGACTTGAAAAAGATAGAGCCCACGCTGTAATGGGAATTTAGGTAATGGGTCGGTATTACATCTGATAACCTTTAGAGCCTCCTCTAATCCTGGATTAGAAAAGTAAGCATAGTTTTGTAGAGCACAGAATGTCTCTTAACTGTTTTTTCCTTAACCAACTCACTGATCCACAGACACTCCCCTCCCCTCTGCAATCGTTCCAGCTGACAGCACACAGCATGCTTGCAGCCAATGGGCGACTCTGCAGTGTCTACTCCACCTGCTGAGTTGGATTCTTACCAAGAGTCAGGTGTGTCAACTATCCTAGAATTGTGCTATCTGTACTTTTTATAACACTGTATAACTTAATAGGAAATGAAACATGTGAAAAGAAAGTTATATTTTAAATGAAAATTAGTTTGACAGCTTTTGAAAGACTCAAAATCAAGTCAAGAGGAAAAAAAAAAAAAAAACCCAAACCAAACTGTTGTGAAAGTGTGGCAGGACAAGTGTAAAAGATGAAGGAAGAAATGTAAACACCTGGAAAATTCTATTCTCAGATGCTTTCCGAGTACCTTTAAGTTCTCTTTCCACGAAAAGAAACTGCAACCAGAAACCTTAGACTATACATTACAGATAGGTTCTGTGCAAAAGATGTCACACGTCTCCCATCAACAGAACTTTATTAAAACAAAACAATATATACTTAAGACTGATTTGTGTTGTTGTATGGCAGAAACCAATAAAACACTGTAAACCAATTATCCTCCAATTAAAAACTAAATAAATAAAAGAAAAGAAATAATTCTAAAAAAAAAAACAAACCAAAACAACTCTTGGTCCTACATCCAAAGGTTGGCCAATGAATCCGTTTTTAAATACTTTAAGGTAAATTAAAATGTTAAGCCATGTATCCTTTTCTGATTCCATGCTAAAGCCAACTTTTTCAATTATTGATCAACTCCTGGTCTGACAACACTGAATAAGAAAATAATCTCCTATACTAATGCCAACATCAGGCAAGTTTGTACTAAATATACACTAAACCTCATAAAACATTAAGACAGAAGGCTTTGTTTCAAACAGTACTTAGTCTTGAAAGAAGAAAGGGAAATTCACTAATAAACATAGAGTATCCAATAAATTTGAGAACAATTCATCAGAATTCTGTTTTCTTCTATATTCAATTTTGTTTGTATTCAAGTTTTTTGCTGTTCACTAAGGTATATGATTTTGTAGTGAAGAAGAGCAGTGTTTTATTATTTGGGTTCAAAAACCTTTCTTGTCTTATACAACAATATTTATTTCAGTACTTCTCAAACTCTACCTGAAATAGAGGAGGAGTGAACTCATACTTCTATAGCAAGGGAGATCTAGGGATATGGGCCAAGGGCTACAAATTAAAACTTTAAGTTTCATGTACCATCTTTCAAATGTATGTAAATTTAGCATTATATCCTATAGTTTATACATATTTGTTTCAATGTTATAAAGCCTTTTAATTTTTCTTTAAATCATCTAGTAAAAATTTGGTGGCCACTCCAGTAATAGAAGCTTGGGCAAAATCAATTCAACACAATTTAACTTCAACTTGTGCTAAATAAAAAGAGATATCAATTTTAATTTCTTGGAGAAATATTATAAGGGGTTAGGCAATATCCTACACAAACCAATAAAGGACAGAGGGAAATCTAAGAAGTATCCAAAGAAAGGAGGCGAGAGGCATGGGGAGAAAAATGAAATCTTTCACTAACCTGGCTGTCCACCCCTCTTCAGGGACTTCCCAGCATCTGTGAAATTTTAAGGTGAGCTGCATCTTTTTCACTGCTATCACTCTAGCACTTGATGAAGATAAAGACCTGTCATCAAATCTTTACAACCTTCTTGTGTGAAACCTCTTAATATTCCATTCTACAGAAAAGGAAACTGCAGCCCAAAGATCTGAAGTAACCTGCCCAAAGTCACAGGGCCAAAAAAATGGCAGTGCTGGGATTCAAATCCAACCAGTTTAGCTCCAGGGTCTGAGCTCTTAACCACTGTGTTCGAATAAATGATTGTTTAGTAAATGAATGAATAAATAAATGATTTGTAAGAAATGAAAAGCAAATATTTTAAGCCAGAAGACTATCTCCTTACAGTGCAGTTTGTTGCTTCGGCTGTTGAGTGGTTCTGGTCCGTTCACATCTTTGCTCTTTTCATTATCCTCAATGGGTCGGAAATGAGCCAAGGTTCTCATGAACCCTCGGAAGTTCACCTGGTCCTCTCTGATCAAGAAAGGTAACAAAAAGAACATGTCAATCAAGGTGATTATTTCTTATTAATTTAATATATTAATAGTTATAGCTAGAGTGGCCTGAAGGTCCATTTAATGAAGTCTCTTTCCATATGCATCGTACTTTAGAGTTTGTAAAATATTTTCAGCTAAGTCTTGCTACAATCCTTTGAGGTAGGTATTATTATTCTTACTTTACAAATGATTAACCAGAGTTAGAAAGGTAACAGGACTTACCAGAGTCAGTTACCTATTAAATTTACTTAAATTTCTTTTCCCAAAGAGGACTATAAGTAGCAGCTGGGCTGTGCTATCAGACAAGCCATCACTTGACTCACTGCTTCAGGCTCTGAAGTGAACAGCAAGTTAGCCATTTCATCCGAATGTCTCCCTATCCACCTTGCATATCTCCCCTGAAGTCATATATACCTAGTGATATTTTAAAGTTAAGGCATATTATGCAACAACTGCTTTTGACATAAAGTTTATTTAGTCACAGAATCAATAAATACATTTTGAAATTTTGATAAAAAGTAGAAAAATACCACTTCTAGTTCTACCAATCAGTTAGAATCATTGTTAACATATCTTCCAGTAATTTTTCTATGCTTTTTGGAAAATTGTGAACATACTGCATATGTAATTTTGTAGCTTGCTTTTTAAAAACTTTTAGGTATGTCTCTAACCAATATAAACACTTCAAAACATTTTAACCATCTGCATAATTGTGTGGCTGTATTATGATTATTCCCTTATAGTTGGATAGATATTTTCCTCATAATGCTTTGAAAGACTTCTTTATGTATAAAGCTTTTTCGGTACTGAAGATTAGAGAAAATCTTTTTATTGTGTCACAGTTAATCAGTAACCTTATAAGAAATAATTCTAAAACTTGAATGAATAAAGAATGCTTTTTAATATTGAAAAAGAATGTCCCATGTGAATAGCTATTTATCTAAGGCAGTCATGGAGAGAACAGGTTGTCTGATTCCTGTGGCTACCTAAAAATAAATCCTAGTCTTTGTTTGTCCCCATTGAATAGATGTGGTAAAATCGGGTCTCAAGCGTGAGCAGACATACAGATCAGAGACCTTCTAAAGGTAAGAGTTCAAATGCTAGGTCATGAACCCTCTGTACTCAAAAGAATGACCTTTCATTACCTCTAAAAAATGTGAGTAAGAGTTGAGGAATCATGGAATGTGTAATAAGACCGGAGTCATATGCCAGAACAAATAGGTAAACATATATCACTGATATAGTGTCTCTGAGTAAAAGGAAACTAAATACCAATGTCCTACTTTCAAATCTCATTCTATCAAAAAAAAAAACAAACAAACTGAGAGACTTCCCTGGTATCCAGTGCTTAAGAAACCACCTGCCAATGCAGGGGACACAGGTTTAGTCCCAGGAGGACGCCACATGCCGCAGGGCAACTTGGCCCACACTTTAGACCCCATGCTCTGAAAATACTGAGCCCACGTGCTGCAACTACTGAGGTTCTTAAGCCCTAGAGCCCATGCTCCACAACAGAAGAAATCACCACAATGAGAAGCCAGTGCGCCACAACTAAAGACTAGCCCCCATTTGCCACAACTAGAGAAAGACCAAGTGCAGCAACAAAAACTCAGTGCAGTGAAAAATAAATAAATAAAATTAAAAAAACAAAAAAACAAAATTGAAACTGCATACGACCTAGAAGTCAAATCTATTTGTGACAGAGCAAGAAGCAGACGGGGGTTTGCCTAGCAGCGTAGCTCAGTGTCATCCTCAGCCTCCTCATACATATCTCGAGTACATCGGCACTCATTGTGTCCTTAACAAGAGATCAATTAATAAGATGACAGGCACCACTACAGTCACAACGAAGGTGGTCTGGCCTTTCTGAAACAGCTGCTTTTTCAAATGATCAATGTGACTAGGGAACACTAAAAAAAAAAAAAAAAGGTTGGCAAATGACTGCAAGGTTTACTTTGCACTGCAAAAGGTTTGGAAACAAAACACAGCAGTGAAAGTCATCCCTGGACACAGTTCAATTCTCTGCAAGGATTAAAGAAAAGAAGTTTAAAAAAGACAAGAATTCAGCACTAAAACCACAACTGAAACAAATAGGGCATTTCAGGGAGACAAAAAAAAAATCAGAAAATGAGGAAGAAGAGATGATCACTCATGGTCAACGTGAACCTGAAAGGGCAGGTCTCAGTCTCATCTGTCTTCACAGGAACTGGCTGCTAGTCTCTCTGTCACTCAAGCTTACTGAGGGACCAACTTCTCAACTTGCAAATTCCTTTGTTTTCAATTCAGAGTTCTACAATTCAGTCTCCACTTATTTTACCTGAGTGTTTTCACTGACACTGTAGTCTCATTAAGAACTGGCAACATGTAACATTTTAAAAGTCCTCTGGGTCATATAAACAAGTCACAAGGAAGCAGGAAGAGACTGTTAAAGAGATTGTTACTTAAAACAAGATTATATGATAAGCTTTGTTCAGCAAAAGGTACCTAATCGATTCAGTAAATATTGACTCAGTACTTTGAAGGCAGTATATTAGGTTTAGTGAAGCATATCAAATGCCTAGTTCTGTTTGAGAAAGTGTGTGTATGGTAGGGGAACTATATCCTTAGCCAGTGTCTGAAAAGAAAATTAATGTTCTGGATTAAAGGAGGCTAAGAATATATGACAACTGTGCCAGACTGGATTCTATAGTGGAGGAAGGAGATTGTTGGATAAACTGAGAAAATTGGAATATCAATAATATATTAGAATGAAGTAGACTATAGGGGAAATGGATGAAGGTGGTCAAAAGGTATCAAATTCTAAGATAAATATATTCTGGGGGTGAAATATATACCCTAGTGATTATAGATAACAACACTGAATTGTATCTTTGAAAGCTGCTGAGAGATCTTAAAAGTTCTTATCACAAGAAAAAAGTAACTATATGTGATGATGAATGTGTTCATTAATATTATTATGGTTATCATTTTTCAATATATACATATATAAAATCACTAAGTTGTACACCTTAAATTTATACAATGTTACATGTCAGTCACATTTCAATAAAGCTGGAAGAAACATATTTTATATTAATATTCTTATAGCACTTGATAGATATGGTTAATGTTACATGTCAGTCACATTTCAATAAAGCTGGAAGAAACATTTTATATTAATATTCTTATAGTACTTGATAGGTATGGTTAAGTATAAATTACACAACAGATGCCAGACTTCTTATGAAAAAGAATATATACTACAATAATTTTAAAATACTGATTTACACATTTTGGATATATCAGGGTTAAATAAAATATATATTGCCAAAGTTAATTTAGCTTGTTTATCCAAAATTAATTTAACTTGTTTATTTTTACTTTTTAAAATGTGACTACTAGAAATTTGTAGTAACTATGTATGTGGCTTGAATGATGTTTTTATTGGCTAGGACTGAGACAGAGAGCACTCACAAATGAGGCAAAATATTAACAATACAACAACAGATGCATCTGAGTAAAAGACATGCAAATGTTCATCATACTATTTGCAAATTTTGCAACTTTTCTATAAATTTGAAATTATCTCATAGTTTTTAAAATGTTTAGTTTTATATCAAAGATACACAGAGATTAAAGACAGAACTGTGAAAATGAGCTAACATACCTATTTGAAGTTTAAAACAGGGAAAGGGTAGAGATATTATAGATATGATTGAGTTAGGAATGTCCAATAGGAGGAAGATCATGGTCTGAGACGACCCAACCAATATCAATGCTCCAGATTAGCCTCCAAAAGGAAGTCCAACAGCTGCAAGGACTCACCCCTCTGGAAAGAAGGCGTTGATGATCCGGTCTCCCAATGGGTTGATGGCAAGTTCTGGAATCCGCTGAAAGTCTTCCCGGCTGCCAAGAGAATCACCTTGGCTTAGAGACCATTGGCCCTTGCATGAACTCCTTTGGTCATGCAAGAGTACAACCAAGCAAGAATATTACCTCCTGGAATTTACTTCTGTGGCAAATTATACCAAGTAACTGCAAAGAATAGCACTTTAATAGCTGCCAAGTGTTTCTTGCACCAGCTTAGAAGTGGAAGAAGCCAGATTTGACTATGTCACATTCCAATGAATTCAGCACACAGGTTATGTCAGTAAATCAACCAACAAGCAAATACTAAGCTGTCCTTGTAAATGATTCTTTGAACATGACCATTTTGCACTTAGTTATTAAGTTTGTAGAAGGAACAGCAACTGCAAAGTATCAAACACCAAAGAGCTTGAACATGGGAGGAAAAATTCAGAGTGGCTTCCATTCCCTTGGTAAGAAGATATACAGCACTTAGGAAATGCAAGGAATTCTTAGATGATATTTACATCTCAGTAGAGAACAAAATAGGGCTTCCCTTGTGGCTCAGATGATAAAGCGTTGCCTACGCTGTGGGAGACCTGGGTTCGAGCCCTGGGTTAGGAAGATCCTCTGGAGAAGGAAATGGCAACCCACTCCAGTACTCTTGCCTGGAAAATCTCATGGACGGAGGAGCCCAGTGGGCTACAGTCCATGGGGTCACAAAGAGTCGGACACGACTGAGCAACTTCACTATTGTAGAGAACAAAATGTGATAACTGATTCCATGCTTCCTTGCTCTGATTGGACTTTTCTCTAGTGCCTTCTACAGTCTAGAGCTAGAGAAGTATTTAACCCTTGAACATGGCAAGAGCAGTCATCCTCTCACAACTTAAAGTCTGTTAAAGTGAATATTGTTATTTTCCACTCACCCTATACACATCATATGCTACTCTGTTAATATACTTTATCTCATTTTTTCATGTCAACACTTTATCTTACCCTTTCAGAGCTGAGGAAGTTGGGAGTCAGTGACATAAAGTAACCTGTCCAGTGCTACAAAGGTAAAAAGTGGAAGAACTGTAATTTAAAAATAAGTCTGTGACTAAATAACAACTGTAAGTCAAAACATATGCTCTTTTTCCTAAAAAACCTACATTTCTTTCCCATATTAAATAAACTTTTTGAATGGAAGGTGCTCTCCCCAAAAATGTTTAGTAACTATCTTCTTAAAAAAACAATTCCTGGGTTGATATTCTGTGCCAGAAATATAAAGCAATCTACAACAGAGACAATATATCTATAAAATATCAATGTCAGGAAGGACAGAGAAAGGCGGAGGCTTGTTTGAGATCAAAGAGAACTGACTAAAGAGACATACAACAGAACTCAATGCGTGATCCTAGACTGGGAAAAAAAAACTGTGTGAAAGACATTACTGAGTCAATAGATAAATGTGGAATATGGGCCATATAGAATACTGAATTTTATATAATGCATAGAAAATGCTAAATTTCTTGACTTTGCTATGAGAATCTCCTAATTATAGGGAATACACACTGAAGTATGTGGCAAAGTGTTAACAAGTGGTAAATCTAGGTACTGTTATATGAAGTTCTTTGCATTATTTTTGTAACTTTTCTATAGGTTTGCAATTATTTCCAGATAAGAAGGGGGTAAAAAGGATATAAACTCAAAAAGATGATTCCTGCTTTCAAGACATTTGCTAACAGAAGAGATAAAACATTCCTCTATCTTCTCTGTACAAGATACTAACAAAATGTTCATATTTTACCCAGGTGCCTTCAACTCTCTCTGATCCTCTTGTAGTTTAACATTTACAGGATGCTTAATTAAGTAATTAAACAACACTACATCTGGTGGCGACAAAGGAAGAAATGACCTAGGGGACTAAGTGCAAAGCTCTGGTATAATAACTCTGGATTCTAATCTTCCATCATTTAGAGTAATAATTTTTACATCAATAAATGAACTAGAAGAAGACATTCATAAGATAACTGAGTTGCTTAAAATTATTAAAGAAAATTATGGAGGTCATGATTATATAATTCAACAAACATGTACTAAGCTCTTATTACATAATATGTTCTGTAATACAAAGTCCACATTATCAACACAATGTAAGCCCCTCCGGTTTGACAGTGGTTAAGAAACAATAACTACTTCCTTTTAAAAGAAGATTAAGGCTAATGTGAATTGCAAGGCCACATACCTCAGTTTAATGTCTAACAAGCTTAAGTAATTTTAGCTGCAAAAAGACACAGTTTAAAATACCAGGTCTAGTGTCAAGTGGTGAGTTCACAATCTAGCCTAACTCTGTCAGTCTTCATGAGGAATCCAGTCATGGATTTCCAACATCAGTAAGGTTCTAAACCCTGTCTTTTGACATTTTTTAACTCTACTCTGAGAATTTAGATTGTATATACAATGAGGTCTTTAAGATCAAGGGGAATACAGTTGAAAATATCAATACAAAAATGAAAGAGTATTAAGAAACAGTTTGCTGCTGTTGCTGCTGCTGCTGCTAAGTCACTTCAGTCATGTCTGACTCTGTGCGACCCCATAGACGGCAGCCCACCAGGCTCCCCCATCCCTGGGATTCTCCAGCAAGAACACTGGAGTGGGTTGCCATTTCCTTCTCCAATGCATGAAAGTGAAAAGGGAAAGTGAAGTCGCTCAATCGTGTCTGACTCTTAGTGACCCCATGGACTGCAGCCTACCAGGCTTCTCCGTCCATGGGATTTTCCAGGCAAGAGTAAACTACTGAACAATATACAGTTTATTATTGTTGATTGTTCTTGATAAAATGAGCTTGGTTTTCTGTTTGATAATAGAATTTTTCATATAAAGTGCCAAAGTTCTAAACCTGGTTTTTGCTACTTATTTTGGTATTCTAGGGCCAGTCACTTATTTGCAAAGCCGCATCTGACTTTCGGTTGAGAAAGTGATCACACACACGTTTACCTCCTCTCATTCTCTAAACCCCTCTGAAATGCCAGTAAAAATTTACACATGGGAATATAGCCATGACATAAACAATCAGGATGGGAGGAGTATGTTAGTAGACAAGGAATTCTGACAAATTCTGGAAGTTAGAAAACAGACACAAATGTAGTGATAAGTCAGAGTAGAAGAGCTGATAGCCATTCTGCCCTGCAGCCTCAGCAAGGCACCACACTCAGACTTGCCAGGCAAGGGAAATTAATTACCAAAACTTTTAAAGAATGGGCCAGCTGCCCACTGCTGCCAGCACCCATCCCAGGAACACAAAACCATTTGTCCCTAGGATAAAAATGGGGAAGTGCTTCGGAAAGAAACTGGAAGAGCCACCTGGGCAGGGTTTTGGCCAAGTATGGGAGGCTGGCTCCCCAGGAACACAGTCCTTTCATTGGGGGAAGAGAATTGCAAATCTGTCCCCTTGCTCCCTAACCACATGCCCTAAAGTAAGGTCTACCAACTTACTGGTCCTGCTCAGAGTATAGAAGGCTTGTCATCAGTCCTTCCATCCAGGGAAAGCCCTGTGAGAAACCAACCACAAACAAACCTATGCTCATTTTCTACATTACCCCATCCAGGCTTTTTCATAAATAGGAATGGACAATTGAGGCTCACCAGCATTTTGGAAAAATAGTAACATAAAAGAGTAAGATCAAGATGAAAAGTGTTCATGTATGCTCAGTTCTGTTTGACTCTTTGCAACTCCATGGACTGTAGCCTGCCAGACTCCTCGGTCTATGAGATGTTCTAGGCAAGAGTGGGTTGCCATTTCCTCCTCCTGGGGATCCTTCCCATCCCAGGAGTGAATATGCATCTCCTGCATTGGCAGGCAGATTCTTTACCACTGAGTACCTGGGAAGCCCCAAGATAAAGAGATGTAATGATAATTCAGGGAACAAAAGAGAGTTTGAAATATTCTAATAAGTAACCCAATAGACATTTGATAAGTTTTGGCATCTATAAAACAAATATAAGCTACTATGATAGATCAGAGGTCAGAGAACAAGAAAGTTTCTTGGAAATTAAAAACGTGATTGTAGACAAGTTCATCAAAAGGTCTATAAAATAAATTTGAGGATATCTTCCAGAAAGCAAAGGAAAAAAATCAGTCAGAAAATATAAGAAAACTGAGTCATGATGGTCCAATAGTCAACCAATAGAAAAGGCATAAAAATCAATAAGAAAGAAGAGGGGGAGGAAATAAACAAATAACAGAAGAAAACTTTCCAGCTAAAGGACATATTTTTAGATTGAGAAAGTTCACCTGATACCGAGCAATGAATAATGAAAAATAACCCACAAAAATATACAATTTTGTGAAATTTCAGAACATCAGGAAGATATATTTGAAGCTTTCAAGAGAGTAAAAAGATTACCTACTATAGTAGAAAAATGAGAATTAGATTGGCATCATGGTTCTCATCGGTGAGACTCCATATGGAATGACTGAGAGCACTCTATACAAAGCAAGAGCTTATCCAGGATATTGAAATCATCTATCCTCTGGATAAAGTCAAACAAGAAAATGAATCTCAAAGGCACTCAGTTTTTAAGCAGATAAATGGCTACCACTTAGGACACAATCTCTTAAAAATTATAGGTAATCTTTTTAAAAGTGATATATAACAACACAGCCAACTAGTGGTTTCAGTATAACTTCCTTGCAGAGTTTAACTGGTCTGTACTGCTCCCTAGAGTCAATTTAACCTGCATGACTTAATACCCAGGAATATCTTTCATCATGGTATTACATCAGAGAAAGTATCTGACAAAGACCCAATGTTAAACTTGCTCAATGCACAGGATATTTTTAAAGTAAACTTTTAATGAGGTATAACATTCATACCGGGAAGAGTACAAATCACAAGCACTCAGGGTGATGACATTTCACCAGTGCAGATTATGACCAGCACCCAACTCAAGGCATCCATCACTATCAGGGCCCAGATACTGTCCTTCCTTCCTTTCTTCCTTCCTTCGGGCTCCCTTTGTGTCTATCTGCTCCCCAACCCAAAGGGTAGTCATTATCCTGACATCTAACCCCATAGATTAGATCAGTACCAAGGATACTTAAGCAAAGATTTCTTTGTATTCAGATAATGGCCAGGCTCTCACCTTGACCTGTCCTACAAAGGGCCATTTCAGGGCATCTTACGGATCCAGTTGCCTTTTCAAAGGTCACTTTCACTTTTGCAAGGATATTTACACAAAAGAAGCCTTCTTTGTATTCAGATAATGACCAGGCTCTCACCTTGACTTGACCTACAAAGGACCATTTCAGGGCACCTTGTAAGACCCAGTTGCCTTTTCAAAGACCAATTTCAATGGCAGAGATAGAAATATTTCAATCAAAATAATGACACCTGAAGAAAGTAAGATTTGTGAAGTTATAGTATATCAATCTGAAGATTACCAATCATTTTAACTTAATACCTATGGGTAGGCCATGGACATAGTGTTTTATAAAAGATACTCTGGAGTTGAACCTTTGAAAGCACTTTGCTGAAGCTCCATTTCTAACCAAAGCTTTCCATAGTTTCTGCTTCATGTTCCCACAGACTGACACTTTTAAAAAAGGAGTACAGAATGTCTTGGACGGTACACTATAGTCTCTCACTCTGGAGAATGTGGCTTCAAGCCCCAGACATTGAGCATCTTGGGAGAAGAAAGTGAAGAAATATGGAAGAAAAAAATTTCTAATAACTTTCTTAGGAAAGTGGGGTCTGTTACTGGTTACAAAAGACTGGAGGTAACGTGTATTCAGCTGAGTACCCTGATAGGTTATTGAAAGGTCAAGACAGGACTTGAGCTGAGTCTGACACTAAAGGCAGTAAAGGAGAGAGCTAAATCACTCTATTATCATAAAAGAATTTGGGAAAAAAAAAAAAAGAATTTTGAGTTTACCAGGTATTCTCTAAGGCTGGAGGGAGAGAAAGGAGAACACAGTCTAACAAGGTGGCCAGAGGGTGAGATGGCCTTTGTCAGAAGGCACAGCCAGTGTGAAATTCCTGACAATGGGTGGGTACAACAAAATGATTTACATACTTAGCTGCCCCCTGAACATGGTTCCATCTATGTGCGGATTTGTTCAACAGTAAGCATCATAGTATTACAGGGCCGTCGTTGGATGCCTCTGCGGATGTGGAACTGTGTACACTAAGGGCAGACTACAAGTTATTCTCAGATTTGACTGTGCAGAGGGCCACCATCTCTAACTCTGCCTTGTTCAAGGGTTGGCTGAAACATGCCAGTTGTTTACTATGTAGTACAACAGGGTAATTTTCTCTTGCACTCAAGGTGGCTTGGGGTTTTCCCCACATTTTAATCCACATCCATGACAGAGATCAAAGCACAGAATTTAGACTTTGTAAAGCTTTGTAAAGCTGAATACAAAAAAAGTCAGCTAGATCTAGGTAATCGTGAAATAAAAAATTACCCCATCACTTCCTACCACCTTTCCCTCTACCAAGAATTTGTAGAAACCAGAAGAGAAACAGTGTCTTGTGCATTCAGTTCAGTTCAGTTCAGTCGCTCAGTCGTGTCCGACTCTCCACGACCCCATGAATCGCAGCACACCAGGCCTCCCTGTCCATCACCAACTCCCGGAGTTCACTCAGACTCACATCCATCAAGTCCGTGATGCCATCCAGCCATCTCATCCTCGGTCATCCCCTTCTTCTCCTGCCCCCAATCCCTCCCAGCATCAGAGTCTTTTCCAATGAGTCA
>SJXQ01005739.1:75693-154484 GCA_006408695.1 Aepyceros melampus
AGAATTTTGAGCATTACTTTACTAGCATGTGAGATGAGTGCAATTGTGCGGTAGTTTGAGCATTCTTTGGCATTGCCTTTCTTTGGAATTGGAATGAAAACTGACCTTTTCCAGTCCTGTGGCCACTGCTGAGTTTTCCAGATTTGCTGGCAAATTGAGTGCAGCACTTTCACAGCATCATCTTTCAGGATTTGAAACAGCTCAACTGGAATTCCATCACCTCCACTAGCTTTGTTCGTAGTGATGCTTTCTAAGGCCCACTTGACTTCACATTCCAAGATGTCTGGCTCTAGATTAGTCATCACACAGGTATTTAATAGATCTGCATCAGACGAGTGAGTTGGTTCAATGGCTTTTCATAGAGTGTAAGTTATGCTTTAGAGGCTGAGCAAATATTGCCTACATTTTAAGGAGCATGTAACAGTAGCTGACACATGGAAAGTTTCACCTTTTCTGAGGAAAAACAGCTCCTTTTATAACAGATGTTCCATTTTTTTTCCAGCAAACCATGAAAGTGATTAAAATATACACATTTACAAATCACCTACTTTCTAGAAAAAAGAAAAGGACACAAAACTAATGTGAATTCTATATCTTCACTTAATGGTTAAATCTTAATTTATGAGAAAGATGTAATCCCAAACTCAAGTAAATTGTTCAAGTATTTGGGCTTAAGGAAATATAGATATTCTTGTCTGATTTATTTTTCAAATATAAATATATATAGTCTCTTCAGCAAATGTTGCTGGAACAGCTAGATATCCACAGGTCAAAAAATAAGGTTTGACTCTTATATTTCTTTCTATCTATTGCCACACACAGAACACTGCTTTGCTTGGGTTTTTTTTTTTGCCACACTGCACAGCATGTGTAATCTAGTTCTCCCATCAGGGACTGCACCTGCATCCCCTGCAGTGGAAGCAAGGAGTCTTAACCACTGGACTGCCAGGGAAGCCCCCCACCCCTGATTTTTTTTTTTTCCATTTTGTGTAAATATACCAAAAAATTGTGTGTGTATATACACATAAGAAACTCAAAAATGAGAGAATTCCTTGGTAGTCCAGTGGTTAAGACTTGGCCCTTACACTGCTAGGGCCCCAGGTCCAAATCCTGGTAAGGGAACTCAGATTTCACAGTCCACATGGTGTGATGAAGAATGAATCAAAGACCTAAATATAAGAGCTAAAATCATAAAACTCTTAGAAGAAAACATAGGAGTAATCTTCATGACCATGGACTTGGTTTCACAGAATCAACACGAAAAGCATGCACGCCAAAAGAAAAGTTAGGTAAGCTGGACTTCAAAACTTAAAAGCTATGTGTTTCAAAAAACACTAGAAAGAGAGTGAAAAGACAATTCAGAGAATAAGAGAAAATATTTGCAAATCGGTCTGGTATCTCAGATATAAAAGAACTCTTAACAACAAAAAAGACAAATTCCAGTTGAAAAACAGGCAAAGGACTTGAATATGCATTTCCCCAAAGAAGATATACAAATGGTCAAGCAGCACAAAAATGCTCAACATCATTAGCCACTAGGGAAGTGCAATCAAAACCAAAATGATCTACCACTCACATCTACTAAAATTAAAAGAGAGACAATAAGTGCTAATGAGCAAAAAGTCTACAAACAATAAATGCTGGACAGGGTGTGGAGAAAAGGGAACCCTTTTGCATTGCTGTGGGAATGTAAATTGATACAGCCACTAGGAAAGATGGTATGGAGATTCCTTAAAAAGCTAGGAATAAAACCACCATACGACCCAGCAATCCCACTCCTAGGCATATATCCTGAGGAAAGCAAAATTGAAAAACCACATGTACCCCGATGTTCATTGCAGCACTATTTACAATAGCTAGAACATGTAAGCAACTTAGATGTCCATCAACAGAAGAATGGATAAAAAAGCAGTGGTATGTATATACAATGGATATTACTCAGCCATAAAAAGGAACACATTTGAGTCAGTTCTAATGAGGTGGACAAACCCAGAGCCTATTATACACAGTGAAGTCAGGAAGAGAAATATAAATATCTTATACTAACACATATATATGGAATCTAGAAAGGTGGTACTGATGAATTTATTTTCAGGGCAGTAATGGAGAAAGAGACATAGCCAACAGACTTAATAGACACGGGGAGAGGGGAGAAGAGGGTGAGATGCATGGAGAGAGTAACATGGAAACTTACATTACCATATGTAAAATAGATAGACAATGAGAACTTGCTGTATGACTAAGGGGACTCAAACAGAAGCTCTGTGACAGTCTAGAAGGGTGGGGTGGGGAGGGAGATGAGAAGGAGGTTGGGGAAAGAGGGGACATGGGTCCCAACCTATGGCTGATTCTTGATGTATGACAGAAAACCACAAAATTCTATAAAGCAAATACCCTTCAATTTAAAAAATTAAAAAAAAGTGCTGATGAGGAGAAATTTGAACTTGCATTTCATTGCTGGTGGGAATGTAAAATAGTACAGAGCTGTGGAAAATAGTTTGGTGGGTCTTCAATAAATTAAGCATAAAATTATCATAGGACCCATAATTCTACTCTTAGGTATATGCTCAAGTACATACGCTTAAGTTTATATGCTTAAAACACAAGTCCACATAAAAATGTTCATAATAGGCAAAAGATGTTAACAGCTCAAATCCCCACCAAATGATGAATGAACAAACAAAATATAGTCTATGCATACAATGGAATATTGTTGTTGCTGTTTAGTTGCTAAGTTCTGTCTAACTCTTTTGTGATCTTATGGACTGTAACCCACCTGGCTCCTCTGTCCATGGGATTTCCCAGGCAAGAATAGCAGAGTAGGGTTGTCATTTCCTTCTCTAGGGGATCTTCTCCACCCAGGGATCAAATCCAAATTTCCTGCACTGGCAGGTGGATTCTTTACTACTGAGTCACCAGAGAAGCCCAAAATGGAATATTACTCAGCCATAAAAAGGAAAGAAGTACTGATACCACTATGGAAGAACTCTGAAAACACCATGTAAAATGAAAGAGTGAGTGAACAAAAGGCCACATACTGTATGATTCCACTTATATGAAATATCCGTAGTAGGAGGAATGGGAAGTGACTACTCAATGAGTATGAGGTTTCCATCTGAGCTGATGAAAATGTTCTAGAAAGTTATGACCAACCTAGATACTATATTCAAAAGCAGAGACATTACTTTGCTGACTAAGGTCCATCTAGTCAAGGCTATGGTTTTTCCTGTGGTCAGGTATGGATGTGAGAGTTGGCCTGTGAAGAAGGCTGAGCACCGAAGAATTGATGCTTTTGAACTGTGGTGTTGAAGAAGACTCTTGAGAGTCCCTTGGACTGCAAGGAGATCCAACCAGTCCATTCTGAAGGAGATCAACCCTGGGATTTCTTTGGAAGGAATGATGCTAAAGCTGAAGCTCGAGTACTTTGGCCACCTTATGTGAAGAGTTGACTCATTGGAAAAGACCCTGATACTGGGAGGAATTGGAGGCAGGAGGAGAAGGGGATGACCGAGGATGAGATGGCTGGATGGCATCATGGACTCGATGGACGTGAGTCTGAGTGAACTCCGGGAGTTGGTGATGGACAGGGAGGCCTGGCATGCTGCGATTCATGGGGTCGCAAAGAGTCGGACACGACTGAGCGACTGAACTGAACTGAGACTGCGGAAATACATGAACGTATTAAACTGTGTTGTGAATGTATTTAATACCAATAAAAAGCACGCTTTTTAATGGTAAATTTTATGTTATGTTTTTTGCCTCAAAAGTAAAATTAAATTAAAAATACAAAGTACCAAGTATGGTCTTTGCATATGATAGGTACTCCATAGTCGTTGACTTTAATGACTGGAAAGCACTTGGTCAACTCCAGCTTCCAGCAAAACCAGACATGGCTCTAAACAAACATGGTCCTATAGATTTCTAAGCTCTTCTGCCTGAGGATTATACACAAAGGCTTAGCAACTATATTCTTTCCCCTTTTATGCTAACCCCACCCTGTGCTAGAAGCCTACATTATTTTTTGCCATCCACCAGAAAGGCAAACAGCTTTGTTCTATCAGTCAATCAAAGCTGAGAAACAATAGTAACAAGAGTTAGGTGCTACTTAAGAATTAGGTTGGCAGGTGGTGCTCAGGAGATATTTCATTTGACTATGACAAGACATTTACAATATAAAATGATAGAGCTTTACAGTAAATCTGAAGTCATATACTTACTCTAGACCAGTTTCTCAATGTTGGCACTACTGACATTTAGGAAGGATTGTCCTGTGCATTGTAGGATGTTCAGCAACATTCCTGGCCTTGACCTGCTAGACATCAATAGCATTCCCCAGTTGTGACAATCCAAAATGTCTCCAGATATTTGGCCACTCGAGAAAATAGCCCTTAGTTGAGAAACACTGCTCTAGATAAATATACTGACCACCTTATCTAACATTAATACATATAAACTAATATACCCTAGGGATTGGGTTGAGTTGAGAAATTAGAGAAAAGAGGACAAAACAACCTAGACCACCTTGGATTGCTATCGATCAGCCTCCTGAAAGCTAACATGTTTGGGGAAGGGCTGTGGGAAAATTCAAGCAGAGAGAGCTGAAATTCCCGAAGGTACATTCCCAGGACCAGAGTAATGGCCAATCAAACTAAGGGGAGCGGGGGTAAAGCAGCAAGCACCTAGTGATAAATGTAAATCCACTGTTCTGTTTAACTTCCTTGTGGATCAATAACACTTAAGATGTGTGAAGAAATGGTCCCTGCTCTCTGCCTGCCAGATGTCAGCTCTCTGGATAAAAGCAGCTATTCAGCCACTAGCAGGAAATAAAGAAAGGAAATGCTTACCTGAGAGTTCCATTCTCTCCTTTGTCCAGGCTGGTGAACCGGCTGTAGAGGCGGGTGATCTGACTGTGGGAAACTGAAGAACACAGGATTAGTTGCAGTTGGAGAAGTTGTCCTCTGCTCAAATTGAACCTGAATGTGAGTGACCCTTTGGAAACCAGCTGCCCTCCTGGTCCAGCTCACCATTAAATGCTTCAAAGTCAGTAAAGTGGTGCGATGTCTCAACTAACTCACCTCTAGTGTGTCAAAGCAGAAAGAATGAAAGGAGTTAGAAAATAAATCAAGAGTAAACAAAATTGACTCTCAAGAGTGAAATCTAGGCTTAATTAAGACTCTGTGTTAAATGTCAGTTGGTTAAGGTTTAACAAAACAAAGCTAAATTTAGTTTAAAAAGAAAGTGCGAAACTTTCACCTTTCAATACCCTGACTTAGAAGCTATGAAAATTCCAGCTTTAATCAAAAACACATCCCTATTAATCAGTTTGGTGTTTCAGACTGGCACAGCTGGGTAGGTAACATGTGCTGAATTAAGGACTGGGGCATGTGAAAAAGACAGAATTTTTAGAATCTAGTTTACTTTTCCTCAAGCATCAGTGACTTTTATCTTTTCCCTCAGGGCTGATCTTTGGGTAAAAGATCACTACAGCCTTGGGTCAGCCTCTTTCTCTGCAACTGCATGAGCTCCACTGAGTTCCCAGTAAAGGAATGAGCTCTAAGAAAGAAAATTAGGCAATCTGTAAAAGGGTTGTGCTATCTTAAGATGACATCTACAAGGAAGTTACTTTGTTCCTCATTTTGCACTAACTCAGGTACAAGCTGACAATTAAAATGAGGCACTAACCACAGGTAGACAATGAAACTTTGAAAATGCAAAAAGGATTTTCTGGGAAATAGTTTAATCTCCTGGTAGACTGGAGATAGGAGGGAAAAAATTAGTTACCAAAGGAAAAGACAATAGCCAAAAAGGGTGTGACCAGTGTGGACTCTGTCCTAGGCTGTACCTTCAGGGGTAAAGGGGTGGCTCAGGGAGTTCTGATAGTTGTCCTCCTCCCCCAGCTCATGCAACAGAAATCCACTTGCAGTTTTGGGAACAATGGGACAAAATTAACACGGGTACACAGGAGGAACAGGAAGTGAGTGGCCCAAAGCTAATATGAGAGGACATACCGGGCCAAGCAGTAAATTCTTCAGCCTCAGGTTCAAGCCAGCCTGGGCTCTGTTCTGTACCAGCTCTCAAGGAGAGCAGGGAGCAGAGGAGGAGACAGAACCACCCCTGCCAGGGCAGAGCCAGCAGGAGCCCAGACACTGAGGAAGCCAGTGGGGACCTTTCTGCCCGATAGGCAAGTGTGCGCAGCTCAGTAAACACTCCTCTGAGAGTCAGGCTGACCAATTCTGATTCCAGTCATGGCAACACAGCTCACCAATGAGGGCTGAGTGAATGGGGCTGTGCAGTGAACTAACTAAGTCCAGGAGAGAAAAGTGCTTGGCCAACGTCTGGCACCTGGTAAGCATGCCAGGTTAGCTATTATCATCATTATCCTAATACTGTGAGCCTGCAGGTACAATTTTACTGCTGTACTAATTAATCTCCACCTTTCTCTTGATTTTGCCAGCCACAACCGTCTTCTTCAGGAACCTGAACAGGCTTTGGCCTCAGGCCTCAAATGTTGCTCTAGAACTAAAGTATTTTTTAAGTTTTCACAAAATAAGTTGGTTCAAGAATGACTTTCTCCAAAGACTTTTTGAAAAGACAAAATTTGTTTACAACATCAATGCCACTGTTTTCATGTCTTTATATATTACCTAATATGTCACTTGTGTACTTTACATAGTTATAATAGCTTATTTTTCATTTATTCATTATTTTTCTATATTGCTTTGGAGTGCTTTTTAATAACTTCATAATATTTAGCCCACTGGGTCAGTTTTTAATACTTAGAGTATTATACTTCAGGTTACTTTTAACAATGAACACGTTCAACTTGTATTTCTTTTTATACTAGGTTGTTTTTTTTTAGTTTGAGAAAACAATCTATCCACATGGTAAAAATAGTACAAAAAGTGTACATAATGAAAAGTCTCCCCAACATCCAAATTCCTCAGTCTTCCTTCCTAGCCAAACTTTCTTAGGTGTGATAGTATTGTGGTTATGCAGGAAACAAGTCCCTGTCCTCAGGAATACATGCTTAAGGCTTACGGGGTGAAAAGTTTGGCTATCTGAACTTTAAAATGGTTCATCAAAAAGAATATATATACACACACACACATATACAAATAGACAAATATAGCAAAATGTTAACAACTGTTTAATTAAAATGTTGAATTATATGGATGTTCATTATACTATTTTAACTTTTCTGTATGTTTGAAATTTTTCATCATAAAAAGGTAGGGGGTAGGGTGGGGGAGGTACAGAGCTTTGCAAATCACTTAATCCAAAACCAGCTGAACATGACAGTAATCTGTGTAATGCTCTCTCAGCAGGAGCTGGGAGACACAGGGTCTTCTGCAGTGAAGGCAGCTGAGGGCCATGAATGTGTCCCGGATCATGAGGCAGGAACAGACTTCAGCTGAACTTCTACTAACATTCTAGCTCAGGAAGTTATTCTCAAGCAGTTGCCTTTGCCAGGCCTGTGCTCTTTGCTCCAATTACAGAGAAATCCACACTAGTGCCATCATCACTACACCCTTTCAAACAAACAGAACTTCAATGGCCTGTAGAACTTACTTCCCAAACCTGTTCAGCACCTTTGCCATATCACATGACACATACCAGAAGACAGAGACTAAAAATAAATCAATTGGAATTTATCACTACTCAGCTGGTGTGAATTGTTCCTCAAGGATGGTGTGGCCATTTTTTGTTGTAAAGGTTTTAAGTAATTCACAGCCAGGTTATTGCCATATAGTTAAGTGAACTAAGGGTGGAGATTGCAGAAACTCTCAAGACACTGTGACCTTTCCCCTAGTGACAGCTTTTACTCAAATGACTTTAATTTATGGAAATGCTGAAGTGTGAAAGAAGGTAACAGAACTAAGACAATACAGCAAATGTTTTATGCCAACTCGTGTTTTTGGACAGTATTTTTTTTTAACTTTTGTATATATCAGGATTTCTACTCCTTCCAAAGTTTCATTTCTTCAAATTGGGAAAACCTGATTCCTAGTCCAACGTCCCCTGAAAAAAGGAAAAGTGCAAAATACTGTCACCTCTCCAATTACATACTAGACATGGTTTTTATACTAGCATATGGTAGTGGTGTTTTCACAATAAGATGATTGTTACCTATAGTTCAAAATGAAAATAGCTAACATCTGGTGCTTATTACATACCCAGACACTATAAGTAGTTTACATAATTTTTCTCATTTAATCCTCACTAAGAATTCAAAAAGTTGTACTATTTTTATTCTCATTTACAGATGATGAAACTAAAGGTGTACAAGGAATTCTTACTTAGAAGCACTTTTCTAAACACTTAGATTACATTTTAAATACCAGATAAACTAGTCATATATGAAATTCTAACCAATTTAGAATTGGTTAGACCTACAAATACAAAGCTTTCATACTGCATATAAAGTCAATTTTACTTATTTATGGTACATTTTCTTCTGGCAAAGGGAGTAGTGAAATGTCTTGTTCTTAACTTGAAGTGTTTTGAATGACAGTTCCCCAAACTCTTTATAGAACAAGAAGCAGAGGAAAACAGGGCTAATTTAATCACTCTACCCTACCCTCCGGTGTTTGCTGTTTTTATTCTTCTAAACCTTCTGCATCATGCTAAGACTATTGCTTTAAAAATCAATTCTACTGATGGGCACTAACTGGATAAACTGACAGCTCAACTCCCAAAGCAGAACAATGACAGCGTAGCAGGTCAGGGGATATGCCTGGAAGCCACTCAAAATGCTCTAGCTTAATTTATCCAAATCTAATCAATTGATGCATATATCATGGCCCAATTCCTATCCTCTTCAAGGCCAGTTCACAATGACTGTTCCCTGAGTTCTAGAAGGGGTGCTACACAATTTCAGGTATCTTATGTTTGACGCTAACCCTAACTCTTGTGGACTTATCTCCATGACCTGGTTGTGGGCATCTTTTGTCACTACCTATTTTGAATACCCAGTATCGTACTGAGTATGCTGCTGCTGCTGCTGCTGCTAAGTTGCTTCAGTTGTGTCCGACTCTGTGCGACCCCACAGATGGCACCCCACCAGGCTCCTCTGTCCCTGGGATTCTCCAGGCAAGAATACTGGAGGGGTTGCCATTTCCTTCTCCAATGCATGCTGCTGCTGCTGCTAAGTCACTTCAGTTGTGTCCGACTCTGTGCGACCCCATGGATGGCAGCCCACCAAGCTCCCCCGTCCCTGGGATTCTCCAGGCAAGAACACTGGAGTGGGTTGCCATTTCCCTCTCCAATGCATGAAAGTGAAAAGTGAAAGTGAAATCGCTCAGTCGTGTCCGACCGTCAGCAACCCCATGGACTGCAGCCCACCAGGCTCCTCCATCCATGGGATTTTCCAGGCAAGAGTACTGGAGTGGGGTGCCATGGGGTGCCATTGCCTTCCGATGCACGCATGCATGCTAAGTTGCTTCAGTCATGTCTGACTCTGTGCAACCCTATGGACAGCAGCCCTCCAAGCTCCTCTGTCCATGGGATTCTCAAGGCAAGGATACTGGAGTGGGCTTCCATTTCCTTCTCCCCGTACTGAGTACAGACACTGCAAAAATTCAATAAGTACTTGTTTCATTACGCTTTCTGGCTGAATATGTACATTTGTCTTGGTGTGGCTGAGACTCTCCCTCAGGCTTGATTCTCTTTTCGGCTACTAGGAAAATAGCTCTGCAGGAGTACTCCATTCTCACAGTCACACAGTGAAAAAACCTAGAGTCCTAAGGCAATCAAGGCCACTTTCATTTGGTCAAATGTAATAAAACCAGAATGGGATTACTGCTCCCTTTCTCTTGAGCGAAAAACAGCTTTTTCCCACCAGCACTCTGGTTTATACTCCCTCATTATGTGACTCTTTATTTTAAGAAAGAATGCTTTAATTCTGGTGTCACCTTAGACCTAAAGTAGTTCTTATGTTTACAAGTGTGGCCAGAGGTCATAGCCACAAGATGTAATAAAATGCTTGCTGAATCCAAACCGTCTATGTTTCTACTCTTGGAATCAGAGTAGGTAATAAAATGACCACAAGGTCAAGTGGCTAAACAAGTATTGCACATTATAAACATCTACCTACTTTCTTGTCTTCATTCATAATCATAAAAAGGACTATTGGTTTGTGGTGAGCTCCTTAAAATCTTTATAGAGAGGCTTAATGACTAAGTTAGGAGATGCTGAAAACAGTAAACCAATATGACAAGGGATGAGGCTAAATAACATCCCTTCCAACTTGAAGATTCTAGAAAGCTGGGCTATCAGAAAGCATGGGACAGTGATCTCAGGCCACCCTTGCCTGGGTGATTCTGAGGTTCCCCCAGCACTCAATATTATCTGCAAATCAGTCACTGAGTTACTTTGTGGCCATCTCATTATCAAAAACAGAAATTATGAAGACTCAGAGCCCAGATGCTTACATAACTCATGTAAAATACAAGAATCATAATGGATTACTGAGAAATATTGTATCCATCATCAAGGGTTACACAAATGTACCACGGTGTTTTACAGGGCTTCTGAATTCACAAAACCCTGTTGCCCCTTTCAGATTCAGAGGAAGAGATTAGGCAATAAAAATCAGTTCCTCTATAAATTCACTGAGATTTTTGGAGCACATCCAATTTCCATGGCGACTGCATGAAATACACCAGCATAGTAAAAATCAATATATCTGAAATTAGGACAGCCAGCATCCTCAGTGTAAAGAAAAAAACTGGTAGTCACAACATCTGCACTTTTTCTCCAAAAGCTCAGAATGAAAGATTCTTTCTTTCTTTGATTCTTTATGGTGTTCCATCACCAAGTCACGTCTTCCAAAACCTTACTACACGATCTCACTTTCTGGATTTATTTTTCCAGTTGCGGCAAGAATTTGTCTGATTTCCCACAGCTGTCAAGGGTTTTAAGTCCCTGTCTAGAAACGTCACAGGAAAGACAATGTTTTCTACAGGACCTATCCAAAGTTCCTGAATTTAAGTTTGGTACGAGGAAAGACAAAGGAAAAGAGTTCGGGGACTTTCAAGAGCAGGGGAAGGAGAAAAGAGCGGGATCAGTGATTTACGGGTGATTGCGACTCCTGTCTTTGATGAGAAGGGGAGCCGCACAAGAGTCAAGAGTCCCATCGCGGGTAGCCTTACTGTAAGAACAGGTCTTCCATCATCCCCGAAGCTCCAGCGCTGCCGGATGGCTATGAACCCCCAATCTCTCGGCACCCCAGCTTCAGATCTCAGCGACAGTCGCCCTCGGTCGTGAGGCCAGCTGGAGGCGCCCGGCCGAGCTCCCACCCCCTACCCGAACTCACAGCCAGTTTCCTTCTTGATCTCCTCGAGCTCTTCGTCCCGCAGTAACGTGGAGGCCCGGGAACCCATCACCAAGCCGGGAGCTCCGCTGGGAGCAGGGGCGCCTGAAGCGACAGAGGCGGTAAGAGGGAGGGACGAAGGGGAGCAAGGGCCGGGGTCAAAGAAGGGAGAGCGCAGTATTTCTACTGCGGACTGGGAAGGGAACCCAGGGGTGGTGCGCGGCGATGGGCAGGCCGAGGCCCAGCCAATTGGGAGTGAGGCTGCGCTCAGCGCTGGAGCCGACGTCGACGTTCCTAGCTCCAGCCCCGAATGAATTAGCCCAGCGCCTGGCCGAGTCTAACTAAAAGCGGACCACGCCCCCGGAACCATGATGCCACCGGTCTTAAAGGGGCAATGCCACGCTGGCCCTAGGGCCCGCAACTAAAAGGGCAACGCCATTGACCCACTGTTTCACAACACACTGACCAGTGGCAGTCGGTGTAGCCAACCTGTTTCTCACAGAACTCTAACATTAGAAATCCCACCGTACAGTTAGTATGGATTGCGGAGAGAAACAAAAACAGAGAGGCAAAACGTGGCTTGGTTGAACGCTAGGGTGTGTCTCCTGGGAACTGCATGCTGGGAGTTGCATTGCACCTCTCCTTTTTTTCCTGGAGGCTCTCTCTCCTCCAAGCTGTAGGGGGAGCTCGCGAGCCAGTCTCGGGACCGCGCGCCGATTGGCTCCTCGGGAAACCGTCGGCGGGCGTCGGCTTCAGAGTGTCAGCGCCCGAGCTGCGTACTTTTCTCCAGTTGATTTCGGGGTTGTCCTCTGGTAACTGCTACCGAGGGTTTTGAACTTCCCGAGATTTCTTCCTTAAAACAGTCCTCTTTTCAGTTCAAGACTGAAGCTCGAGGAATTCACCCTTTTGGCTGAAATAGGCACAAATTTCCGTTGGAGAAAAAAAAAAACCTAGGCGGAGGACACTTTTTAACGTATGGCCGCCGTTTAAGTTTCTTATTTTGCCCGAAAAATGAGGGAATTTGCATTTTGTTTTTATGGCATATTTTTGTTTGTTTTCTTGAAAACGTTTAAAGCCACCTGTCAATTAGTACACCTCAGGAGAACCAGTTCATTTGCTGTGGCTTTAATGCCTTTACAGCCCTTCGCCACCCCTGTTATTTTGTACCAAACTGGTTTCACTTACAGAACCAAATTCTGACAGATCTCACTTAGTACCTAAGCCCTAGAAGACTGTCTTAGCGGGCTGGTAGTCAACTTGGGTTACGGAGGTTCTAGTTTTACTGAGTTGTTTTCATGATTGACTTGCTCTCCTCTGACTTAATGATGTCTGCCTTCATCAGCAAAGGGTGACATGTTGGATATGCCCGTCTCGGGCACAGGAGCTTCTTTTTATCTTGAGAGTATAAGTACGGTAGAAAAATCTGTGTTGTCAGCAACTTGAGTGTCCGTTTTCTGAGTGTGCCGTGAAGCCCATCTCTGGATCCTGACTTTGCTCCTTACTAATCCTGAATTTCCTTTTGCAGTCGCCCGTAGTAGAGCTATCTTTGCTTTGTGTTAATGTTTTTCTGATTTACTTTAACATTTCTTAAATTTCCTCTTCCCCCAACCATTTCACAAGCTTATTTCTTATGTATCTTTTAAAAAATGTAAGTTAATTTTTATCTCTAGTAAGGGCTGTTTTTTTCCATTTTTATATTCTCTTTTATTTCTGTAAAAATTCCCCTTTTGCTTGTTGGAGTGACTGGAACAAGGAAAACTGATTTTTTCCAGGCACTCTGGTGACTTGTTCTGTGTTCCCTCAGGAAGCATAACACTTGGTGCTGCACTCATCTCCACTAAGGGCCTGGTTTTAGTTCAGGTTCCACTACTTTCTAGCTGTGAACCTTGGGCAGGTGTCTTAAATCTTAATTTAAGCCTCAGTTTCTACATATGTAAATCAGGCAGTTGTGGGCAACAAATAACAGTTGTGAAAACACTTGCTAGACCTTAAAACATTAAAGTGTAAGTTATTTATCTGGTTAAAAACACTGTGTAACTTCTCACCTTCTTCTAGATGAATTGGGCCTTAGTTATTTGGTCAATGTTTTGTAGTTAACTAAGTTGCAAAATTCACTAGTTAACTATTCCAAGTGTGGTGAAAGCGAGCCGCTTTTAAATTTAAACCACTGTGGAGGAACACTTAGCTGAGGTTCAAAATACAAAGACATCCAAATAACAGGATTGTTCTAAAAGATCTTTTTTTAAAAAAAGAATTCATCTTTTAAATTACAGTATTACACTAAGGAATATAAGAGTATCTACTGTGAATGATAGTTATTTCTGCAAGGTAAAGTTTTGTGCATTTCTGCATTGTTATCCTTTTTATAATGAGCATACATCATTTTTACAAAAACAGTTGAATTTTATAAAACCATTGTGTGGCATGTGGCGGTTTAATCTGTCAGGCTGCACATGACTGGTTGAAATCACAGCAGGCCAGTCCTTGAGCTGTGGCTAGGGTGGGGTGGAATGACCCTCAGAGTGAAATGGCAACCAGATTGGTAATGCAGAAATTGTGATAATTCTAACTCATTTATTCTTTTGTTAACAGTGTGAAATTCTGGAAATGTTATTAATCTAGAAGTTATATCCAGAAGAGATTAGATCCTGGACATTTCTGGGTAAACAATTCATTGCAACATGTGTTGTCAAGTGTTTGCCAACATCATTTGTTTTTTCGTTTGATCTTTTAGTTTTTTTTTGGCTGATGTTAAAATGGTGTATGAATATGCTTTTGAAAGGCCTCTAAATGTTCTTACTCCATTTATCTAAGGAAGGATAGGTGATATTAGGCCATTTTATATACGAAGAAATCAAACCCTCTTTGTGTGAAATCTTATAGTTTTCAGTTTCCCATGTATAATTAGAATTGATACTCGCAATGATCTTTTTCTCATTATAATTATAAATGATAAGCAGAATTACTTGCATATTTTTATTTTTCTTGTCCCAAGTATGAGGAAAGGAAAAATAACCTCATTTCTCCCAAAATATTTTAAAAATCATAGATCTCTTTTATTTTCAAGGGTTTAGATATTAAAGAAGATTATTTGAAGACTCCTTTTGGAATCAAATAGCATGGATCTCAGCAGTGACTACCATTTCCTCAACCAGATTTTGTGGAGAAGAGTGAGACTCACATTAGTTTGTGGCATTTTTGAAGGAGTGCTGCAGCATGTGGACCCTGACAAGATT
Source organism: Aepyceros melampus (assembly GCA_006408695.1). Taxonomy (NCBI): domain Eukaryota; kingdom Metazoa; phylum Chordata; class Mammalia; order Artiodactyla; family Bovidae; genus Aepyceros; species Aepyceros melampus. Next base: position 90,241 of record SJXQ01005739.1, read on the forward strand.
GTTGTTCTGAAGAAAGGTCTCATTTTATTTCTCATAATCTCCTGCCTTCTAGGAGACTAATAAATGTGTTTGGATGATGATTCTGGGCTCTCTTAGCAACTGGAAGAGTGGCATTATTCCTATTTTAGGGGAAAGGTGGGAGGAAGATTAGAATGTTATTTTCCCTAACAGAGCCATATGACTGTGCATGCTGGCTTGTCCACCTCTGTACTTCTATTGACATGATAGTAAAATTTCAGTATATAAGTTTTTTTTTAATTGTGTACATCTTTTAATTTCTCTCCATATGCACCTTGAAATTAAAGATGAACACTATATTAGATAGAATTGCTTTTGGCTTCAACAGATGAATTCCAAAGAGGGTAAGGGTTTAATTTTTGTCATGCACAAAGAAGCCCAGAGATAGACTGCTGAGGAATAGTACAGTGGCTGAAAGATTCTGGGAGAGATAAGGCATCTTGTGCTCCTACTCTGCCACTTCAGTGATTGCCTGCTATCCTCACTGTCACAGTGTAGCCTTTACACCTCCCAGTTTCAATTCCAGTTCCTTTATGAAGGATATAATTCAGGAACAGCCAGATGGAGGAGATTTATAGGGCAAGGTTTGTGGGAATGGGCTCAGAGTTTCTACTGTCTCTAAGGATGCCACCCTTTTAGCCTCTTCCATGTGTTCACCTTGAAGTCTCAATGAGGGTTCTTATTCAGATAGAATATTGACTTATTAGAGTAGTTGTTTTCCTGGCACAGTAAGTTTCAAGTTCACAATTGAAATGTGTAAGTGACCTTTGAGAGATTAGTATTATTGTTAAGCCATATCATTACTTAAACTTTTGTAGGCTAGGATGGGACTATATCAGGCTTTTGCAAAATTAATTCATTTGGTAATCATTTATTGAGTTTTATATCCCAGGTACATTGCTGGGTACCAGGGATATGGATAAGAATAATATGGTCTCTGTCCTTGAAAAAATTAGTAAGGAGAAATATCAATAACCTCAGATATGCAGATGACACCACCCTTATGGCAGAAAGTGAAGAGGAACTAAAAAGCCTCTTGATAAAAGTGAAAGAGGAGAGTGAAAAAGTTGGCTTAAAGTTCAACATTCAGAAAACTAAGATTATGGCATCTGGTCCCATCACTTCATGGCCAATAGATGGGGAAACAGGGGAAACTGTCAGATTTTGGTTTTTTTTGGCTCCAAAATCACTGCAGATGGTGACTGCAGCCATGAAATTAAAAGACACTTACTCCTTGGAAGAAAAGTTATGACCAACCTAGATAGCATATTCAAAAGCAGAGACATTACTTTGCCAACAAAGGTCCATCTAGTCAAGTCTATGGTTTTTCCAGTGGTAATGTATGGGTGTGAGAGTTGGACTGTGAAGAAAGCTGAGCACTGAAGAATTGATGCTTTTGAACTGTGGTGTTAGAGAAGACTCTTGAGAGTCCCTTGTACTGCAAGGAGATCCAACCAGTCCATCCTAAAGGAGATCAGTCCTGGGTATTCATTGGAAGGACTGATGCTGAAGCTGAAGCTCCAGTGCTTTGGCCACCTCATGCGAAGAGTTGACCCACTGGAAAAGACTCTGATGCTGGGAGGGATTGGGGGCAGGAGGAGAAGGGGACGACAGAGGATGAGATGGCTGGATGGCATCACCGACTTGATGGACATGAGTTTGGGTGAACTCTGAGAGTTAGTGATGGACAGGGATACCTAGATAGCATATTCAAAAGCAGAGACATTACTTTGCCAACAAAGGTCCATCTAGTCAAGTCTATGGTTTTTCCAGTGGTAATGTATGGGTGTGAGAGTTGGACTGTGAAGAAAGCTGAGCACTGAAGAATTGATGCTTTTGAACTGTGGTGTTAGAGAAGACTCTTGAGAGTCCCTTGTACTGCAAGGAGATCCAACCAGTCCATCCTAAAGGAGATCAGTCCTGGGTATTCATTGGAAGGACTGATGCTGAAGCTGAAGCTCCAGTGCTTTGGCCACCTCATGCGAAGAGTTGACCCACTGGAAAAGACTCTGATGCTGGGAGGGATTGGGGGCAGGAGGAGAAGGGGACGACAGAGGATGAGATGGCTGGATGGCATCACCGACTTGATGGACATGAGTTTGGGTGAACTCTGAGAGTTAGTGATGGACAGGGAGGCCTGGTGTGCTGCGATTCATGGGGTCTCAAAGAGTCAGACATGACTGAGCGACTGAACTGAACTGAAGGAAACAGATAAATAAGTAGAAAGATATAATGCAGTGTGATATCCTCTGATAGAAGGACACGTAGGATACTATGGAAACAGAGTTTCTCATTTAGATCTGTGACAGTGAGGAAGGCTTCCCAAAGGAGGAATTGATGTCGGAAATGTATTTGGAATTAGATGTAACTTCACAAGAGTTAACTGGTTGGGAAAAGCGGGGAAGGTTGTTTTACGCCAATGATTCTCAGACTTCATCTGTATTTCAGAATCACTGAAAGACTTGTTCAAACACAGATGGATGCCTCCCACCCCCTCAAAGAGTTTCCGATTCTTATGGTTTTAAGTGGGGTTCAAGAATTTGTGTTTCCAAGAAGTTTCCAGATGATGCTGATTCTGTGCTGGGGAACACACTTTGAGAGAACCATTGTTTTAGGAAGAAGTAGCAGCATATGCAAAAGTAGAGAACTGAAAACTTGGTGCGTTCAGAAAACGTTAGGTACTTGCCTGAGGTCCAGTGGTGACGACTCCTCACTTCCACTGCCCAAGACAGGGGTTCTATCCCTGGTCAAAGAACTGAGAATCTTCATGCCTTATGGTGCAACCAAAAAAACCTCAAAAGACAATCTGAGTAAATTTCAGTGTGAGGATATGGTGAGATAGAAGGCTGGAGAAGAGAAATAATCATGGGGCAGATCAGAAGGACCTCAGATGTCATAACATTTGGAACTTCTGAAAGCAAAGAGGAATAATCTGAAATATCTTTTAAATGGGAGTCATATAGATTTTCAAATTACTTGCCTGAAATTTTTAATGCTATATCAGTTAGGAACTGTGCTCAGCTGCTAGAAACAGATTCACTTCTAGTGGCCTAAACAAATCATGTAAAAGAAGGCAGGTATCCCAGAGCTACTGTGACTCTCCCCAAAGTTGTTCTTTATCTTTCTGTGGTACCATCTTCACCATGTGGCTTCAAACCTCAAGGGCATATGGTAGTAGCTGGTGGAGTTAAATACAGGAGGAAGAGGAAAGATAGGGTAAGGGGTTGTTTCTCATCTTAAAGAGATGTCTTGGAAATTTAACAGACACCACTGTCTGGGGAGAATGAGCACATTGGTAGCCTGAATAAATGGCACCAAGTAGATAATAGTAAATGCCACATGCCCGTTCAACAGAGTGTTCAATTCTGATGAAATTTTTGGTATATTTCTTTCTAGTGTTTAATTACATAGTTTTAATGTAGTTAAGAAATTGGATATATCATATATGCATTTTTTAACATTTTCTTATATTATTTGAACCAGTTTAATGGCTAAACATTTTAAAATGAAAAGCTTAAAAACTTTAAAAAATTTATAATATTTTATAATTATAAATTATAGTAAATTACAATTAAAATACAGTTTTATATTTTATAATTATAAATTATAAAGTAAGTAAAGTCACTCAGTCGTGTCCGACTCTTTGTGACCCCATGGACTGCAGCCCACCAGGCTCCTCAGTCCATGAGATTCTCCAAGCAAGAATACTGGAGTGGGTTGCCATTTCCTTCTCCAGGGGATCTTCCCGACCCAGGGATTGAACCCAGGTCTCCCGCATTGGAGGCAGACGCTTTAACCTCTGAGCCACCAGGGAAGTCCAATTATGAATTATAATGAATTATAATTATAAAATACATTTTTATATTTGTTATATTTTATAATTATTGTCTTAGGAATAATTCCTAGAAGTGAAAATACTGGGTGAAAGTTACAGATATTTTAAATGTTTCTGATGCATGTTTCTAAATAGTTTTTCAAAAGGTTATGTGTTTTTACTTTGCTACTAGTAATGTGTGAGTGAATTTCAGTAAATAACCTAGCCTTGAGTTTTTAAGAAATGCAAATGTGTATCTTTTCTCAGTGTTAGTATTATAGGCAAAGAGTGATATTTTATTTTGACATGTTTTAAAAAATATTCCTAAGGAAGTTGAATGTATTTCTTTATACCTATTTACTTAAAGCTGTGGTTTTTCCAGTAGTCATGTATGGATGTGAGAGTTGGACCATAAAGAAAGCTGAATGTTGAAGAATTGATGCTTTTGTACTGTGGTGTTGGAGAGAACTCTTGAGAGTTCCTTGGACTGCAAGGAGATCCAACCAGTCCATCCTAAAGGAAATCAGTCCTGAATATTTATTGGAAGGACTGATGTTGAAGCTGAAACTCCAGTCCTTTGGCCATCTGATGTGAATAACTGACTGCTTGGAAAGACCTTGATTCTGGGAAAGAATGAAGGCAGGAGGAGAAGGGCACGACAGAGGATGAGATGGTTGGATGCATCGTGACTCAATGGACATGAGTTTGAGCAAGCTCCAGGAGTTGATGATGGACAGGGAAGCCTGGTGTGCTGCAGTCTATGGGGCTGCAAAGAGTTGGACATGACTAAATGAATGAATTGAACTGATTTACTTATGTACTATTTGGGTAAAGCAGGAAGTGACATCACAATGATAGCAGTGTGAAGGAAACTTTGAAGTAGAGAGAAACAAGAGACAAGGAGAACAGACAGGGAACTATTCAGACAATCAAGGGACCCAGTAAAGAGGAAGTAATGGGAGTCAGAGCTTAATCTTGTCAAGGAATGGAGAAGACAGATTCTAGAAATGCTTAAGAGAGGGGATTAGTAATTTAGTAATCAATTAGATAGTCAAAGAACAATGGAAAATGACTCCTACATTTATGACTCAGATTTGATATATAATACTGTTATTGATAGAAATGGGAAGAAGAACAGGTTTGTTGGATACTGCAAGAAGATAATGATCAGTTTGAAAAATCTTGCAGTAAGTCTGCCATTAGTTGAAAATTCTAATGGACCTCAGAGAAATAATCCATATTGGAGAAATGAGGGATTAGGATGATTAGGAAGTGGATATGATCACTCAAGGAGAAGGTAGAGGAATGAAGAACATAACCTTAGGGACTGTCAGTGTGTAAGCAGCAAGCAGTGGTGGTAGAGGCAGCTGAGACCAGAAGGAGCAAATCAGGGAGACACTGGAATGCTGGTTGTAAGATGCATATTAAAATCACTGAGGCCTGGGTTTGAATCCTGACTTACTAGTAGTGTGACCTTGAGCAAGTTATTCAACCTTTCTGAGCCTCAGATTCCTCCATAATGAAGATAATGAAATGCCTGTCTCATTATGTTACTGAATAATTAAACATAGGCAATTAATTAGCATGGTGTCTCACTTAGGTGCTTAGTATGATGACTCTGGATAATTAGTAAGAAAGGAAATAAACACTAAGAATGTCTTGTAAGTCAAGAAAGTAGAGAACAGTATTGTTAAAGGATGCATGAGACCAAGTATAAGATAGTAAACTTCCGGGGGATTTTACAAATAGGCAATTGGTGATCTTTGACCTCAGGATATATTCCAGCTGAGCTATTTAAAATCCTAAAAGATGCTGCTGCTAAAGTGCTGCACTCAGTATGTCAGCAAGTTTGGAAAACTTAGCAGTGGCCACAGGACAGGAAAAAGTCAGTTTTCATTCCAATCCCAAAGAAGGGCAGTGCCAAAGGATGTTCAAACTATCATACAGTTGTGCTCATTTTGCATGCTAGTAAGGTTATGCTCAAAATCCTTCAAGCTAGGCTTCAGCAGTACATGAACTGAGACCTTCCACATGTACAGGCTGGGTTTAGAAAGGGCAGAGGAACCAGAGATCAAATTGCCAACATTTGTTGGGTCATAGAGGAAGCAAAGGAATTCCAAAAAAAACACATCTGCTTCATTGACTATAATAAAACCTTTGACTGTGTGGATCACAACAAACTGTGGAAAACACTTAGAGATGGAAATATCAGACAACCAATATCAGACCAGTTACCTGTCTTCTGAGAAACCTGCATGCGGACCAAGAAACAACAGTCAGAACTTTACATGGAACAACAGGCTGGTTAAAAGTTGGGAAAGGAGTTATGACAAGGCTGTATATTAAAACTGTCTATTTAAAAAAAAAATAAAACTGTTTATTTAACTTATATGCAGAGTACATCAAGTTAAATCCCAGACTGGATGAATTATAAGCTGGAATCAAGATTGCTAGGAGAAATACCAGCAACCTCAGATATACAGATAATACCACTCTAATGGCAGAAAGTGAATAGTAACAGAAGAACCTCCTGATGAGGATGAAAGAGGAGAGTGAAAAAGCTGGCTTAAAACTCAGCATTCAAAAAACTTCAGATCATGGCACCTGTCCCATCATTTCATGGCAAATAGATACGGGAAAAGTGGAAGCAGTGACAGATTTTGTTTTCTTGGACTCCAGAATCATTGCAGATGGTGACTGCAGCAATGAAATTAAAAAATACTTGCTCCTGGAAGGAAAGCTATGACAAACCTAGCCAGTCCGTATAGTCAAAGCTATGATTTTTCCTGTAGTCATGTACAGATGTGAAAATTGGACCATAAAGAAGGCTCAGCATCAAAGAATTCATGCTTTCGAATTGTGCTGGAGAAGCCTTTTGGGAGTCTGCAGAGTTTGTACTGCACAGAGATCAAATCAGTCAATCCTAAAGGAAATCAACCCTGAATATTCGTTGGAAGGACTGATACTGAAGCTGAAACTCCTATACTTTGGCCACCTGATTTGAAGAGCTGAGTCATTGGAAAAGACCCTGTTGCTGAGGAAGGTTGAAGACAAAAGGAGAAGAGGGCCGCAGAGGATGAGAAGGTTAAATAGTATCGCCAACTCAATGGACATGAATTTGAGCAAACTCTGGGAGATAGTGAAGAACAGGAAAGCGTGGTGTGCTACAGTCAGTGGGGTTGCAAAGAGTCAGACATGGCTTAGTGACTGAACAGCAACAACAGCAAAGAATATATTCAATGGACTAGTGAGAGTGAAACTCCATTGTTTTCAGTTGCTGAGAGATGTGGAGATATACAGATGCTATGAGCATTTCCATCTAGAAAAAATGACACTGTGTTGTAAACATGACATCTAAACTTCTAAATCCTTTACCTCCTCATGGAAGAACCTGTAATTGGGCCAGGAGTTGGGCTGTTGTCTCTGAAAATTCATAGATCAGTCATGTAGCATGAAAAGGGTGTGGACTCTAGAAGTAGTCAGATGCCTTAAATTTTTTTCTGGAGTTAGGTGGAATAAAAATCAGTAGAAATATAATAAATAGATAGTTTTTAGCCCCAGAGGCCTTGGAATATTCTTGGCAGAAGTTTAAATTTGGTGTATTATTACTGCTCTTTCAGTGAATGATCTTTGATCATTGTTTGCTAGTATATAGCAAACAATATACTACTTGTTTCAATGTTATAGTTTGTAATTTAGCTATATTTTAGCTTTGACTCTTTATTCCTTAGGGAAGATAATGTGATTTTTAAAAATTCAGATTTGGGCAATTTTGAGAGGTGTCATATTTTCTTACAGTTTTAGAGAATATTACTTTTTAATTAATCAAATGAATTGTTTTCTATAACAGTGAAGAATGTAGAGACTGGTCTAAGTGTCCCAGGAGTGAAGATGTTTTTTGGACATGAGATTGTGAATGGTGAGAACTTCATGTTTCCTACTTGCTGGTATCAGGATTTGCAGTAGCAGGAAGCTCACTGCTCTGCCTCATTCCAATATTTGGTGGTGAGGGGGTGGCTCAAGATGTTGTCTTGCATTTATGAACTCTTAAAGTTGGTATTTGAGAAGTGTCCCTTATCTTACTGTTGTAGTAGGTACTGTGAACAGAACTGTCTTAAAGAATTTTAATCATCTTGGTTTCACAATGTGAGGACAGCTGGTTCTCAATATTAGAGGTCAGTTTGCAGGCAGAGTTATCAGTCTGAAAAGAGAGGAGTTATCTTGTTCAACAAGTGAGTTTAACACCACACGTTCACATTACATCTACAGTATATTATTTGAAACCATGGGGCCAAATGTTTCAGAACCCAAGTCTAGTTATGGATTTTTGAAAACCTAACAAAGGGTATGGGGGCTTCCCTGGTGGCTCAGACAGTAAAGACTCCGCGTGGAATGAGAGAGACCCAGGTATGATTCCTGTGTAGGGAAGATCTCTTGGGGAAGGAAATAGCAACCCACTCCAGAATTACTGCCTGAAGAATTCCACAGACATAGGAGCCTTGTGGACTCTTGCAAAAGAGTCAGACACTACTTAGCAACTAAACAATAACAAAGGTTATATATTGGTCAATTACATAACACTTCAAGTGGGTCTGGTCAGCACTCTAATAACACATTTCTACAGAAAAAATGGGGGGATAATCATACTAAGTGGGATAAAATAGGACTATAAGTAGTATGACAGTTCAGGTTTTGCTCCCAAAAGAGTTACACAAAATTTTTGGTTTCCAGACCTTTTGGGGTTTTGCAATTACAAGAAGTGGCCCCACTCTTATTTATGCCAGCAAAAACCATTTAGCAAGAATAGATCCAATTATTTGCCTAAAGGAATATAGACACTCATCTGGTCAGTGTACTTCAGACAAGCCAACTGAAATAAGAGGAAAAAGGTTGCAAACAAGAACTGTTCTTGCTTTCAAGAACACAAAAGCAAAAAGCCCTCCAAGGAAGAGTAAATATCAGTATTGGGTGGAAGGGATTGGGGGAATGGAAGACCTAGGACTTCATAAAACTGTGCATTTCTCATCATTGAGGCAAATACGAGGAAGGAAAAGGACTCCTGTAAATGAGAGATTACTATTTCTTGAAAGATTGTTTTGTGAGCTAAATAGAATTTAGGGAGAGATGAAAATCTCACTAAATTAATGACTCCCAGTCCAGACCTACTTTAAAGCAGACAAGTCCAGCCAGCTTATCTAACTGCACTTTCCTACTCAGTATGCTACTGGAGTATGCTACTTGAGAACCTTATGAACAGTATGAAAGGCAAAAAGATAGGACACTGAAAGATGAACTCCCCAAATCAGTAGGTGCTCAATATGCTACTGGAGATTAGTGGAGAACTAACTCCAGACTTGATTTTTTTTTTTTTTTTGGGCTCCAAAATCACTGCAGATGGTGAGTGAAACCATGAAATTAAAAGACACTTACTCCATGGAAGAAAAGTTATGATCAACATAGATAGCATATTGAAAAGCAGAGACATTACCTTACCAACAAAGTTCTGTCTAGTCAAAGCTATGGTTTTTCCAGTGGTCATGTATGGATGTGAGAGTTGGACTGTGAAGAAAGCTGAGCACTGAAGAATTGATGCTTTTGAACTGTGGTGTTGGAGAAGACTCTTGAGAGTCCCTTGGACTGCAAGGAGATCCAACCAGTCCCTTCTGAAGGAGATCAGCCCTGGGATTTCTTTGGAAGGACTAATGCAGAAACTCCAGTACTTTGGCCACCTCATGCGAAGAGTTGATTCATTGGAAAACACTCTGATGCTGGGAGGGATTGGGGGTAAGAAGACAGGGGACGACCAAGGATGAGATGGCTGGATGGCATCACTGACTCGATGGATGTGAGTCTGAGTGAACTCCGGCAGTTGGTGATAGCGAGGCCTGGCGTGCTGCGATTCATGGGATCGCAAAGAGTTGGACATGACTGAGTGACTGAACTGAACTGAACTCCAGAAAGAATGAAGAGATGGAGCCAAAGCAAAAACAACACCCAGTTGTGGATGTGACTGGTGATAGATGCAAAGTCCAATGCTGTAAATAGCAATATTGCATAGGAACCTGGAATGTTAGGTCCATGAATCAAGGCAAATTGGAAGTGGTCAAACAGATGGCAAGAGTGAACATCGACATTTTAGGAATCAGCAAACTAAAATGGACTGGAATGGGTGAATTTAACTCAGATGACTGTTATATCTACTACTGTGGGCAAGAATCCCTTAGAAGAAATGAAGTAGCCATCATAGTTAACAAAAGAGTCCAAAATGCAGTACTTGGATGCAGTCTCAAAAACAACAGAATGATTTTTGTTTCTGTTCATTTCCAAGGCTAACCATTCAATATCAGTAATCCAACTCTATGCCCCAACTAGTAATGCTGAAGAAGCAGAGGTTGAACAATTCTATGAAGACCTACATGACGTCCTAGACTAACACCCAAAAAAGATATTCTTTTCATTATGGAGGATTGGAATACAAAAATAGGAAGTCAAGAAACACCTGGAGTAACAGACAAATTTGGCCTTGGAGTACAAAATGAAGCGGAGCAAAGGCTAATAGTTTTGCCAAGAGAACACACTGGTCATAGCAAACACTGTCTCCAACACAAGAGAAGACTGTACACATTGATATCACCAGATAGTCAACACCAAAATCAGATTGATTATATTCCAAAGATGGAGAAGCTCTACACAGTCAACAAAAACAAGACTGGGACCTGACTGTGGCTCAGATCATGGACTCCTTATTGCCAAATTCAGACTTACATTGAATAAAGTAGGGAAAACCACTAGATCATTCAGGTATGACCTTAACCAATCCCTTACGATTATACAGTGGAAGTGACCAATAGATTCAAGGGACTAGATCTGATAGAGTGCCTGATGAACTATGGATAGACAGAGTGCCTGATGAACTATGGGTGGAGGTTCGTGACATTGTACAGAAGACAGGGATCAAGAACATCTGCCAGAAAAAAAAGTGAAAAAAAGCAAAATGACTGGTTGAGGAGGCCTTACAACTAGCTGTGAAAAGAGGAGAAGTGAAAAGCAAAGGACAAAAGGAAAGATATACCCATTTAAATGCAGAGTTCTAAACAATAGCAAGGAGAGAGAAGAAAGCCTTCCTCAGTAATCAGTGCAAAGAAAGAGGAAAACAATAGAATGGGAAAGACTAGAGATCTCTTCAAGAAAATTAGAGATACAAGGAAACATTTCATGCAAAGATGGGCACAATAGAGGACAGGAATGGTCTGGACCTAACAGAAGCAGAAGATATTAAGATGAAGTGGCAAGAATGCACAGAAGAACTAGACAAAAAAGATCTTCATGACCTAGATAATCACAATGGTGTAATCACTCACCTAGAGCCAGACATCCTGGAATGTGAAGTCAAGTAGGAAGCATCACCACGAACAAAGCGAGTGGAGGTGATATAATTCCAGTTGGGCTATTTCAAATCCTGAAAGATGATGCTGTGAAAGTGCTGCACTCAATATGCCAGCAAATTTGGAAAACTCAGCAGTGGCCACAGGATTGGAAAAGGTCAGTTTTCATTTGAATCCCAAAGAAAGGCAATGCCAAGGAATGCTCAAACTACCACACAATTACACTCATCTCACACACTAGTAAAGTAATACTCAAAATTCTCCAAGCCAAGCTTCCGCAATACATGAACTGTGAACTTCCAGATGTTCAAGCTGGATTTAGAAAAGGCAGAGGAACCAGAGATCAAATTGCCAACATCTGCTGGATCATCGAAAAAGCAAAAGAGTTCCAGAAAAAACATACATTTCTGCTTTATTGACTATGCCAAACCCTTTGAGTGCGTGGATCACCACAACTGGAAAGTTCTGAAAGAGATGGGAATACCAGACCACCTGACCTGCCTCCTGAGAAATCTGTATGCAGGTCAGAAAGCAACAGTTAGAAGTGGACATAGAATAAAGACTGGCTCCAAATTGGGAAAGCAGTACATCAAGGCTGTGTATTGTCAACCTGTTTATTTAATTTATATTCAGAGTACATCATGAGAAACACTGGGCTGGAAGAAGCACAAGCTGGAATCAAGATTGCTGGGAGAAATATCAATAACGTCAGACATGCAGATGACACCACTCTTATGGCAGAAAGTGAAGAAGAACTAAAGAGCCTCTTGATGAAAGTGAAAGAGAGTGAAAAAGTTGGCTTGAAGATCAACATTCAGAAAACTAAGATCATGGCATCTGGTCCCATCACTTTATGGCAAATAGATGGGGAAATAGTAGAAACAGTTCCATCTCCAGTTCTAACTGTTGCTTCCTGACCTGCATACAGATTTCTCAAGATCGGGTGGTCAGGTATTCCCATCTCTCTCAGAATTTTCCACAGTTTATTGTGATCCACACAGTCAAAGGCTTTGGCATAGTCAATAAAGCAGAAATAGATGTTTTTCTGGAACTCTCTTTTTCCATGATCCAGCGGATGTTGGCAATTTGATCTCTGGTTCCTCTGCCTTTTTTAAAACTGGATTGAACTTCTGGAAGTTCACAGTTCACGTATTGCTGAAGCCTGGCTTGGAGAATTTTGAGCATGACTTTACCTGCATGTGAGATGAGTGCAATTGTGCGGTAGTTTGAGCATTCTTTGGCATTGCCTTTCTTTGGGATTGGAATCAAAACTGACCTTTTCCAGTCCTATGGCCACTGCTGAGTTTTCCAAATTTGCTGGCATATTGAGTGCAACACTTTCATAGCATCATCTTTCAGGATTTGGAATAGCTCAACTGGAATTCCATCACCTCCAGTAGCTTTGTTCGTAGTGATGCCTTCTAAGGCCCACTTGACTTCACATTCCAGGATGTCTGGCTCTAGATGATTGATCACACCATGGTGATTATCCAGGTCATGAAGATCTTTTTTTGTACAGTTCCTCTGTGTATTCTCGCCACCTCTTCTTAATATCTTCTGCTTCTGTTAGGTCCAGACCATTTCTGTCCTTTATCAAGCCCATCTTTGCATGAAATGTTCCCTTGGTATCTCTAATCTTCCTGAAGAGATCTCTAGTCTTTCCCGTTCTGTTCTTTTCCTCTATTTCTTTGCATTGATCGCTGAAGAAGGCTTTCTTAACTGGCTCCAAATAGGAAAAGGAGTACGTCAAGGCTGTATATTGTCACCCTGCTTATTTAACTTATATGCAGAATACATCATGATAAATGCTGGACTGGAAGAAACACAAGGTGGAATCAAGACTGCTGAGAGAAATATCAATAACCTCAGATATGCAGATGACACCACCCTTATGGCAGAAAGTGAAGAGGAACTAAAGAGCCTCTTGAAGAAAGTGAAAGAGGAGAGTGAAAAAGTTGGCTTAAAGCTCAACATTCAGAAAGCGAAGATCATGGCATCCAGTCCCATCACTTCATGGGAAATAGATGGGGAAACAGTGGAAACAGTGTCAGACTTTATTTTTCTGGGCTCCAAAATCACTGCAGATGGTGACTGCAGCCATGAAATTAAAAGACGCTTACTCCTTGGAAGAAAAGTTATGATCAACATAGATAGCATATTCAAAAGCAGAGATATTACTTTGCCGACTAAGGTCTGTCTAGTCAAGGCTATGGTTTTTCCAGTGGTCATGTATGGATGTGAGAGTTGGCCTGTGAAGAAGGCTGAGTGCCGAAGAATTGATGCTTTTGAACTGTGGTGTTGGAGAAGACTCTTGAGAATCCCTTGGACTGCAAGGATATCCAACCAGTCCATTCTGAAGGAGATCAACCCTGGGATTTCTTTGGAAGAAATGATGCTAAAGCTGAAGCTCCAGTACTTTGGCCACCTCATGCGAAGAGTTGACTCACTGGAAAAGACTCTGATGCTGGGAGGGACTGGGGGCAGGAGGAGAAGGGGAGACAGAGGATGAGATGGCCGGATGGCATCACTGACTCGATGGGTGTGAGTTTGAATGAACTCTGGGAGTTGGTGATGGACAGGGAGGCCTGGCGTGCTGCGATTCATAGGGTTGCAAAGAGCCGGACACGACTGAGCGACTGAACTGAACTGTATAAACAGTGAGAGACTTTATTATTTTGGGCTCCAAAATCACTGCAGATGGTGAGTGCAGCCATGAAATTAAGACACTTGATCCTTTGAAGAAAAGCTATGACAAACATAGACAGCATACTAAAAAGCACAGACATTAGTTTGCCAACAAAGGTCCGTCAAAGCTATTGTTTTCCCAGTAGTAATGTATGGCTGTGAGAGTTGGACTATAAAGAAAGTTGAGCACCAGAGAATTGATGCTTTTGAACTGTGGTGTTAGAGGACTCTTAAGAGTCCCTTGGACTGCAGGAGATCCAACCAGTCCATCCTAAAAGAAATCAGTCCTGAGTATTCACTGGAAGGGCTGATGTTGAAGCTGAAACTCCAATACTTTGGCCACCTGATGCAAAGAACTGACTTATTTGAAAAGACCCTGATGCTGGGAAAGATTGAAGGCAGGAGAAGAAGGGCACAACAGAGGATGAGATGGTTGGATGGCATCACGACTCAATGGACATGAGTTTGAGTAAACTCTGGGAGTTGATGATGGACAGGGAGGCCTGGCATGCTGCAGTCCACGGTGGATCACAAAGAGTTGGACACAACCGAGCAACTGGACCGAACTGAATGCTACTGAAAACATTTTTTGTCCCTTGAACACCTTTTCAAAATGCCAGTGATGATGGTGGTAGTAGAGTGATTTTTAATTGTGTTTTGACTGTTAGACTGCAATAGAGCAGAGTTCTGGACTGGAACAAAGCTAAGCTGAAGATGAGTTTATAAAAATAAATGAAGGAATCACTCCCAACATCTCCTAACTCAGGAGAAGCCTGACCACTGACCAGCTTTGGGATCTGTACAGATGGATTCATTTGTTCCTAAATTCATTCTACGATTTGAACTTCATTCATAATTTTAAGATCAGAGAATGGTCATCTCCTTTCTTTGCTCTGTGGCTTAGTCAGCCATGGAGGGGTCTCCAAGGTGCTGAAAGCATCTGAAATAAGAACTGTCAAGATGAAGGATAATAATTGACTAACACGTGTTTTCAGTGAATTTTGTTTTCTCTAACCAAAACTCATTACTTTTAGAATGTAGGAAAAAGAGACATTTTGAAACATAGTAACCCCTGAGAAGCTTTCCCCCCCACTGAATAGTACCCAAGTATACTTAATTGAATCTTAAATGCCATCAATAATAAGGAGCATTATTTCTTTTTCTACTCTAAGAAAGAAAAAAGCTGCCAGTTTAATTATCATATGTATTTACTGTAAGTCATATCCAATTTCAGAGCTGTTTAAAATGTGCATCTTAGAATCAATGATATATCAATGTATTTCCCTGTATTCCGTGGACCATTAGGTTAAAAAAAAGTGGTTTCAGAGTCTCTGTGGAATGTCTCTCTCATATTTCTTTTATGATTTCCAGTCTAGCTTTTGTTACCTTTTATATTTCTGACCTTTAGTGTACCAGCCTGTGAAAGAGTCAGTGTAAATGATTTAAGAGTAAAACCCCAAACAGTACATAGTATGAGGGAAGATGCATTAGGATGGGAATAAAAAGGAAAGAAAGATGTCTCTAGAACTGTGCCCTGGAACAGAAAGGGTAAAGTGGACATGTAGAGAGGTTCCTAATCCTGCTAAATGACCAAGAAAGCTATGTAGAGATATAAGATTAGGGGTCTTCAGTACTTTGGTTAGTCTTTTCTGCTCTGTTACTGAAGTCCTCTATGGACTAATATTTCATTCCCAGTTACTGTCTGTGTTACATAATCAAACTGTGGGTGTGGGTGAGAGAGGTGTAGTAAACTGCTTTCAGGTTGGAAGCCCTGTTGAAATCCATCTGGTTATTTTACAGTGGAACTACTGGATGAAGTGGAACAAGGCGCAGATGAAAAGGCTTCATCTGTTAGGATGATGGAATGATTTTCTTAATTATGATGTTACCCAAATATACACATTAGGGTAGGAAACCTTAACTCTAATTCACTAGTTGTGTAGTTCCTAAAATGAAGAAACAGGGAGATGGTATCTTCAAATCACTGTAAGCAGTGGATGAATGGGTTCTCTATGAAAGGTCCATAGTCCTTACCACTGATGTGTGTATGGCATTAACAACAAAGACCAAGTTCACCTAAGTGTTGTTTTTTTGTAAGTATAGTCTAAATACAGAAAGAACCAAGATGGATACAATAAAAGATGAAGACCTAAATGTATGTAAGCCTGCTTCTCCTGCCCCTGAGGTGCCAATAACCTCTCTTCTGAATGACCTCAAGTACAGCCCATCTGGTGAGTACTAGGGCTCTGAATTTTCTAGGCTTTTTTGTAATTCAGAGTTCTTCAGAGTTGATATATAAACCAAAGTCAGAATTTTGTATGGAACTCTCAGCTAGGACATTGTTTCTAGGGTCCAAATTAAGATAAAAGATCGTGATTCATGTGTTTATTTAATATTTGCATGCACACTATCTGCCAGACACTGGGGATACTAAAATTTGGTATCTCTACACTCCTTGAGTTATGGTTCATGAAACACACTAAATAAGATAAATTAGTATACTATGTAGTTTGCTGGTGCCACATGTTAAGTAGAAAAAGAAAAGAAATGTGTGAAGAGGGTGGTTTTACAATTTGGGGTGTCCAGAAAAGGTCTCAATGAAATGGTGACATTTAAAGTAAAATCTTGAAGGAAGCGAGGGATCAAAATGTATGAATATCAGAGGAACTGGTTTTTAGGAATAAATAATGAATAAATGCAAAGGCCCGAAAGAGGAATATGCCACGATTTGAAAGGACAGTAAGGAAATGAGTATAGCTGGAGTAAGGAGAGCAATTTGGGATGAGGTGGGGTGAGTGGATCATGAAAGATTTTGTTGATCATTAAAAGGACTTGGTTTTTACTCTGCAGTGAGAAGAGAAACCATTGGAAGTTGGTTGTTGTTTTTTTCATTTCTCTAATGACTAAGGATGTTGAAGATTTTTTAATGTGCTTATTTGACATCTGAACATCTTTGGTGAATGTCTATTCATATGTTCTTTATTTTCTTATTTGATTGTTCTCTTATTATTCAGTGCTGGAAGTTTTTTTAATATATATCCTGGATACAAATCTTTTCTCAAATACATGCTTTGCAAATATTTTCTGCAAGTCTATGCTTTGCCTTTTCATTCTCTTAAAGAATCTCTTGAAGAGAAGACATTTTAAACTTTGATGTACAGTTTATCTATTTTCTTTCTTTTATGGATTGTGCTATTGATGTCATATCTAAGAAATCTTTCCTAACTCAAAGTCACAAAGATTTCCTCCTGTGTTTCCTTCTAGACGCATTAGTATATGTTATGCTATACCTCTAATATTTTAAATTACATAATTAGGAAAGTAATTTTCAGGATTCAGAGAATTCCAAATATGTGGACATTGGCCCATCACGAGAACTAATTTAAAATGCTACTTTTTATTATGAATGTGCTTTTAGAAAGCATATGTCTTAAATACTGTATGGGAGGATGGAAGACAGTATTACACAACAATGGAAATCAAAAGAAAGCTGGAGTAGCAATACTCATTATCAGACAAAATAGACTTTAAAACAAAGACTGTTTTAAGAGACAAAAAAGGGCACTACATAATGGTCAAGGGATCAATCCAGGAAGAAGATATAATATAAATATATATGTGCCCAATATAGGAACACCTCAAATACTGTATGATATCACATATGTGGAATCTAAAAATTACAGCAAACTAGTGAATATAATAAAAAAGAAGTGGATTCATGGGTACAGAACACAAACTAATGGTTACTAGTTTAGGGAGTGATACATGGGTGGGGAAATTCAGTTCAGTTCAGTCACTCAGTCGTGTCCAACTCTTTGCAGCCCCATGAATTGCAGCACGCCAGGCCTCCCTGTCCATCACCAACTCCCAGAGTTCACTCAGACTCGCATCCATCGAGTCTGGTGGTGTCATCTGCATATCTGAGGTTATTGATATTTCTCCCGACAATCTTGATTCCAGCTTGTGTTTCTTCCAGTCCAGCATTTCTCATGATGTACTCTGCATATAAGTTAAATAAGCAGGGTGACTATATACAGCCTTGACGTACTCCTTTTCCTATTTGGAACCAGTCTGTTGTTCCATGTCCAGTTCTAACTGTTGCTTCCTGATCTGCATACAGATTTCTCAAGAGGCAGGTTAGGTGGTCTGGTATTCCCATCTCTCTCAGAATTTTCCACGGTTTATTGTGATCCACACAGTCAAAGGCTTTGGCATAGTCAATAAAGCAGAAATAGATGTTTTTCTGGAACTCTTTTGCTTTTTCGATGATCCGCAGATGTTGGCAATTTGATCTCTGGTTCCCCTGCCTTTTCTAAAACCAGCTTGAACATCTGGAAGTTCACAGTTCACGTATTGCTGAAGCCTGGCTTGAAGAATTTTGAGCATGACTTTACTAGCGTGTGAGATGAGTGCAACTGTGTGGTAGTTTGAGCATTCCTTGGCATTGCTTTTCTTTGGGATTGGGACAAAAACTGACCTTTTCCAGTCCTGTGGCCACTGCTGAGTTTTCCAAATTTACTGGCATATTGAGTGCAGCACTTTCACAGCATCATCTTTCAGGATTTGGAATAGCTCTACTGGAATTCCATCAGCTCCACTAGCTTTGTTCATAGTGATGCTTCCTAAGGCCCACTTAACTTCACATTCCAAGATGTCTGGCTCTAGGTGAGTGATCACACCATCGTGATTATCCGAGGCATGAAGATCCTTTTTGTACAGTTCTTCTGTGTATTCTTGCCACCTCTTCTTAATATCTTCTGCTTCTGTTAGGTCCATACCATTTCTGTCCTTTATCGAGCCCATCTTTGCATGAAATTTTCCCTTGATATCTCTAATTTTCTTGACGAGATCTCTAGTCTTTCCCATTCTGTTGTTTTCCTCTATTTCTTTGGATTGATCACTGAAGAAGGCTTTCTTATCTCTTCTTGCTATTCTTTGGAACTCTGCATTCAGATGCTTATATCTTTCCTTTTCTCCTTGGCTTTTCGCTTCTCTTCTTTTGGTACTAATTATTGTGTGTAAGATAGGCTACAAGGATGTATTGTACAACACTAGGAAATACAGTCACTATTTTGTAATAACTTTAAATGGAGTGTAAACTTTAACAATTGTATAAAATTTTTTTTAAAAAGGAAGTACTTGTCTCAAAATATCCAAAACATAAACCTATGATGAAGGAAACATGGATTATCACAGGAAATGAGTAAATATTTCACTTTATGAGATTATGATCACTGGGGCTTTTGCTCAGTTGACAAGTTAGATGCTAATAGTGGGATGGACTGATACAGGTGTAATGAAATAGTTCTCAGTATTCTAGACATAGTCTCAGTAGTTCTAGACATTTGAGTTCAGTTCAGTTGGAGTTTAGGAGTATGGCTAAAATTAGTGGGAGGGCTATTCTGTTGCCAAGGAAGACTAATATATATAATATTGTTCTCCTATAGAGGAAGAGGAGGTGACATATACAGTCATTGATCAGTTCCAGCAGAAGTTTGGTGCTGCAGTAAGTATTGCCCTTAGTCATCTTCAGTATTGTCTGCAAATGGGTATCATGTCTATGTCTCATAAATTTTTCTCTTATTGTAAGATCACTGTTTTCCCTAATAATTTAACAATATCTGAGTGCCTGCTTTGTGCCAGGCATTGTTCTGAATCTGGGATAAAATAATGATAAAATTCCAGGACTTTCCTAGTGGTGCAGCAGATGAAAATCTGCCTGCCAATGCTAGGGACACGGGTTTGATCCCTGGTCCAGGAAGATTCTAAGTGCGTCAGAGTAACTAAGCCCATCCGCCACAATACTGAGCATACCCTGTGGGGCCCAAGAGGCGCAACTACTGAGTGTATGTGCTGCAACTACTGAATCCTGCTCACCCAGAGCCTGTGCAAGAGAAGCCCATGCAGTGAGAAGCCCCAAGCACTGCAACTAGAGAAAGCCCAAAGGCAGCAATGAAGACTCAGCATGTCCAAAAATTAATTTTAAAAATTCTATATGAAAAATAGAAACAAACAAAAGATAAAATTCCAGCCCTGAAGGATTTTATTTTAATGCAAGAAAATAAATAATTATATGTCAATTGATGATAAATGCTATAAAGAAAACAAAAGTATAGTAGGGTGAATAGAATGTTAAGGAGTTCCTATTTTATTTAGGGTAGACAGAAAACCTCTGTGAAGAGGTGACAGTGAAGCAGAAACCTTAAAAGTAAGGGAGCTAATCATGTGGATAAATAGGTAAAAATGTTAAAGAAGGCATGATTAGCAAGAGCTAAGGCCCTGTAGCTGAAACACACTTGTCTTGTATGCAGAGGCACAGGGAGGTCCTTGTGGCAGGACCACTGTGAAAGAGTGTTAAGAAATGGAAGTGGGCAGGAATAAGATCAGGTAGGGATTTTTAGACATAAGGATTTAAGTTTGACTTGAATAAGATGGAGAGTCATTGGCAGTTTTAGAGGAGAGTCAGAAATTTTTTTACTTATATTTTAAAAAGATTGGATCTCTGTTTAGGCAATTTCTTTATGATTCATTAATTTGACATGTGACAGTAACTAACTATTCAGTCTAGGTTATGATTCACAGATAGACATCAGGGAAGTCATTAGTTTTTTCTGTTTAGATGCAAGCTTATGCTCATGTATGCCCAGGTATATTTTTTAATGGAGCGTTAACTTTCAACTAGATTCTTTTTTTTTTAACAGCTTTATTGAGATATAATTCACATGCCATAAAATTTGACAATTTAAAATGTATGCTTCACCAGCTTTTAGCATATTCACAGAACTGTACATCCATTACCAAAATGAATTTTAGAACATTTTTAATACCCCAAAAGGAAACCCCATATTCCTAGCCAATACCTCCAATCCCTCCTCAGTCTCCCAGCCCCTGGCAACCACTAATCTATTTTCTGCTTCTGTGAATTTGCTTGTTTAGGATATTTCATATAAATGAGATCATACAATGTATGATTATTTGTGATTGGTTTGGCTTCTTTTACCTAGAATAATACTTTCAAATTTTGTGTTATAGCACATATCGGTATTTCATTTATTTTTGTTGCCAAATAATATTCCTTTGTATAGGTATATCATATTTCATTTATCCTTTCACCATTTGAGGGACACTTGGGTTGTTTCTACTTTTTTGGCTGTTATGAATAATGCTGCTGTGAACACACATTGTACAATTCTTCGTGTGGGCATATGTTTCCATTTCTCCTGGATAGATAATTACAGTGGAGTTGCTGGTTCATATAATGATTCTGTGTTTAACTCTTTGAGGATTAGCCGGTACTGTTTGGCAAGGCTGCTGCACCATTTTACTTTCCTACCAGCAGACATGAGGGTTCCAGTTTCTCCACATGCTCACCTACACTTATTATCTGTCATTTTAATTATAGTCATCCTAGTGATATGAAGTAATAATACATCTTTGTGGTTTTGATTTGCATTTCCCTAAAGGCTAATAGCATTAAACGTATTTTTATGTGCTTATTGGCTATTTTTAACAAATTTTTACTGGAGTATGGTTGACTTGAGAAGGAGATGGCAACCCACTCCAGTATTCTTGCTTGGAGAATCTCATGGACTGAGGAGCCTGGTGGGCTGCAGTCCATGGGGTCACAAAGAGTCAGACATGACTGAGTGACTTTACTTACTTACTTACTATAGTTGACTTACAATGTTGTGTTATTTCAGGTATACAATAAAGTAAATTGGTTCTACATATATCTACTTTTTTTAAAGATTCTTTTCCCATTGTATATTTTCTTTAGAGAAATATCTATTCCACTGTAATTTTAATTGTTATAAGAATTTTTAAATATATCAACAGATTCTTTAAAGGATCCATGACAGCAGCAAAAAATAAGAACCTTTGCTCTGGAAATTTAAAGAGCTGGTTGGAAATTCTTGTCAATAGGAAAATACAGCCTTTGTTCCTGGTTTTGCAGCCTTCTTGTTGATTGAGAATGGAACTGAAATTCAGTCCCCTTTTTTGAACATTGATGAAAGATAGTCAGAGTATAGAAAACTTTATGCTCTAAAAAGAAAGATATTGTGCCAGTGTACATTGCTTTGCCCTTCTATTCTTGAGTAATTTATCTACCTGTAAAATGGGGAGAATCTTGTGCCATCTAGATATTTTCATGGATTATGGAGTAGGGATTTTAGAATTGTATAATGTTTTGAAATATGATAAGGTTGTAGATTTAATAAGAGGACCAATGTGTGTTTTGGGGATATCCTTATTTCAGTTTTGAGTAATTTAATGAATCCAAGACTTTAAAGAATCTGTTGAGTCTGTGTTTTTCTCATTCTGAGCAGTAGATACTGTGAGACTCAGCCACCGTGTGAGTTCCTTTTGGTACAGTAAGTTGCCCTATATTAGTTTGAAGTTTTTTGCATGAAGAATCTTGCCATAAGGACTAGAAATTGTTCACTGTAACATCAGTGGTGACAAAAGATATCTGAGTTTTCAACTCTTATTAGCATTTGCGATATGAATGATTTATTTTCCAGTTGTGGAATAACTTTGTGAACACTGAAAAGAAGATCAGAGGTATTCAGTATGACATGTGTGTCTGTGTGTGTTTGTGTGTGCATGAAGCAAACGTGTTTGGGATTTTGTAAGTTTAAAAAGTATGATCCAATTTGTTTATTTCTAGCAATTTTATTGTGCCATTCATGATGTCATAATTGCAGCATTTATTTCCTGAAGATTTTTATTTTCTTCTGTTTCTCCCCAGATGCTCCACATCAAGAAGCAAAGTGTCCTGAGTGTGGCAGCAGAAGGAGCTAATGTGTGTCGTCATGGGAAACTATGTTGGCTTCAGGTGAGAGATTTCTTCAAACTTTTGAAAAATAATTGTAGATTCACTGGTAAATTTATTGTAATTGTCTTTTTATGTCACCCCAGTGTTGCTGTCCTGTAACTTGTTTGGAATGTCTTTCAGTTTCCTTGTACTCAGTTTATTATTTTCAAAAGGAAAGAGCTTTATAATCATCAATGATGTCTCATAGACTCTACTTAAGGTCTTCTTTCTCAGCTCTGTTCTCTTGCCTTAGATATATAGAGAATTTCTTATCTTTCCTTCTGGTTGGTAACTTTCCACAGTAGATTTCTGCCACATCATTTTCATTTTCATTTTTCTGGATCAAGGAGATGTCAGATGAGGGTCTCTATTATATCCAAAGAAGTTTGTACTGAGCCTTGAATAGCTAGAGGATGGGTAACCATGTTTGGATCAAACTCAGCAGCATCAGTATTTAAGGGGTATGTGTGCTAAATCGCTTCAGTCGTGTCTGACTCTTTGTGACCCTATGGACTGTAACCTGCCAGGCTCTCCTGTCTATGGGATTCTCCAGACAAGAATACTGGATGGATTGCCATGCCCTCCTCCAGGAGATTTCCCTGAACCAAGAATTGAAGCCTTGTCTCTTAGTTTCCTGCATTGGCAAGTGGGTTCTTCACCACTTGGGCCCCATGGGTTGGTGTTTAAAGGGGGAGTGGGCCAAAAAAGCCAGCTGAATTCCCAACCAATGTCCTCCATCTTTTGAATGAAGAATTACATCAGCCTACCTTGTTATTCAACTCTGCTTCAGCTCCTGGTTGTCTTTCAAATCTCTTTGCTGTCTAAGCAGCCTGTTATACTTTTAATAACTCCCTAGTTGAGGATATCCTGAGACCTGTCAGTATCCCCATGGAGATGATCTCAGCACATAGACTCAGGGCGACTGGAAGTGAGACCCTTAGCTATCAGCTTTTTAAAGTATGCAAATATATACAGTCCTATGGGACCACATCATGAGAAACGCTGGGCTGGATGAAGCACAAGCTGGAATCAAGATTGACGGGAGAAATATCAATAACCTCAGATATGCAGATGACACCACCCTTATGGCAGAAAGTGAAAAAGAACTAAAGAGCTTCTTGATGAAAGTGAAAGAGGAGAGTGAAAAAGTTGGCTTAAAGATCAACATTCAGAAAACTAAGATCATGGTACCTGGTCCTATCACTTCATGGGAAATAGATGGGGAAAAAGTGGAAACAGTCTTCTTGGAGAAGACTCTTGAGAGTCCCTTGGACTACAAGGAGATCCAACCAGTCCATCCTAAAAGAGATCAGTCCTGAGTGTTCATTGGAAGGACTGATGTTGAAGCTGAAACTCCAGTACTTTGGCCATCTGATGCGAAGAGCTGACTCATTTGAAAAGACCCTGATGCTGGGAAAGATTGAGGTCAAGAGGAGAAGGGCACGACAGAGGATGAGATGGTTGGATGGCATCACCAACTCAATGGACATGGGTTTGGGTGGACTCCGAGAGTTGGTGATGGACAGGGAGACCTGGTGTGCTGCGGTTCATGGAGTCTCAAAGAGTCGAACACGACTGAGCAACTGAACGAACTGATGGGACCACAAGTATAAACCTTGCTGGCCAGTAGAGCTGGGAAATCTGGAGATGTCCCCTGCATGGCAGTTACAGAAATCAGGGTTCCAGATGAGTGTATTAGGCACTCTTCTGGGTGACATCGGCAAGCTGGAGTGAGGGAAAGCATCGAGATGGAGTCCACAGCTTATGTTCCTTGAGAGCAGCTCCATAGGCCACTAAAGTGTACCAACCCTGCAACCTGCCCCTCAGGCTGAAGCTCCAGGACAAGCAAAGAGTTCTCCTTCACAGAAAGACTGGAGCATGTGCCCCAGTCCACTGTCTGTGTAGTGCCCTGAGCGGGGGTTGTGGTAGCCTGCCAAGAACTGTCCCTCCAGTTGCCACAGTCCTGTAGGACCTACAAATACAAGCCACCACAGCACCAGAGCCATGCCATCAAGGGGCATCCTCTGGTAGCAGCCTCAAAAACCAGGGAAACAGACACACAAAATACAGAGGCAGCGACTTTTAACATATTGAAATATTTCTGTTTTCCTTTTTCTAATAATTGGTCATTGTTCTGTTTATTAATTAGTTTTAAAAATTATTAACTTTTATTATACTAAATAAAGATTTTGCTCTCTATCACACCCATATTCCATAGAGCCTACCAATGTAGCTATATCCCAATTTCTAAGAATTTTTATTTTTATATAACTTTTATAAGGATACAACTGATTTTTTAACAATAATTTGATTATTTAATTTGTGTGCATTGGGGCTTCATTGCCGCATGGGCTTTTTTTCAGTTGTGGCAAGCAGGGACTACTCTCTAGCTGTGGTGCATAGGCTATTTTTACTGTGGTGGTTTCTCTTCTTATGGAGCCTGGGCTTTAGGGCATTAGGGCAAGCGGGCTAAGTAGTTGCAGCTCCCGAACTCTAGAGCACAGGCTCAATCACTGTGGTGCACAGTCTTAGTTGCTCCTCAGTGTGTGGGATTTTCCTGGATCAGGGACTGAACCCTTGTCTCCTATATTGGCAGGTGAATTCTTTACCATGAGCCACCAGAGAAACCCATATTTTTATATAATTTTTAAAGGTTACTATCCACTTACAGTTGTTACAAAATTGTTGGCTATATTCCCCGTGTTGTGTAATATGTTCTTGAGCCTATATTACACCCAATAGTTTGTACCTCCTGCTCCCCTACCCCTATATTCCCCTACTAGTTTGTTCTCTATCTGTGAGTTGACTTCTTTTTTGTTATATTCACTAGTTTGTTGTATTTTTTAGATTCCACATGTAAGTGATATCCTACAGTATTTCTGTTTCTGTGTCTGGTAATGCCTTCCAGGTCCATCCATGTTGCTGTGAATGACAGCATGTTGTGTCAATGAAGTGTGTTCTTTTTTATAACTGAGTAGTATTCCATTATGTGTGTGTGTGTCTCCCACCACTTCTTTTTCCTTTCACCTGTTGATGAACACTTAGGTTATTTCCAGATAATAACCTATTATAAATAATGCTGCTTTGAACATCAAGTTGTGTGTCTTTTTAAAGTAGTGTTTCTGGTGGGGTGTTTTTTTGGGGGGGGGCAATTTATGTCCCAATTTTTGATTAAGACAGGATTCGGGCTGTATGTGATTATGACTATGTAACCATTGCTCCTTGTTGAGCCAGTAAGATTATTCTTTTCTTGCCCAACTTTTTGTTTTTCATAGAATTGATAATTGCCATCTTACTAGCTTTGTTTTCCTTTCATTTGTGGCTAAGCCTTCCCATATTTTCCCCTCAGTATAGTTTTTCACAGGCTTACATCTATTCTGATAACCTGGGCTGCATTTTTGCCTTGAAGCCATCTTCCCTGGAGCCCTCTATTCTCTTGTTCCAGTGCCAGCTGGTGATGTCAAGCTGGAAGCTACAGGGAAGAGGCCTGGAGGCTCAGAATTCAGTGTGCAGACTCACTTCTGACTCTATTACCAACCCCCTGCCCTCTTCTATATCTTATATTCCCAACCCTAGAGCCTCTCTCGTTGGATTTATCCAGAAAACATATCTTCTGTCCTCCGTGGGAATGGAAGGGGTAACTTAAAGACTTACTTATACAGACATTCAGCCCATTGCCTTATTTCTAGCTCCTCACTTTTCTTAGTATCTGGCACCTTCAGTTCCTAAACCTTTATTTTCATTTTGTGTTTCTTTCTCTGTTCTGTTTTGTTTTTCCTAATCTGCTTTCTTTCTGTCAGTATTTCCCACTGCTTTTCTTTAAATTATTTAAATGTTTAACTTTCATCTGTGGTCAAATATTTTCAGATATAACATTGTGTCCTAAGGTGAAGGTAGCAAATATTTGTTTAGAGTCATAAAGGATTTTTTTAAAATCATTTGGCACACTTCTCAGGTTTGTTTCTGGGAATCTATCCTAAATAATTCAAAATATGGAGAAAAATTCTGTGCAAATCTGTTCATCTTGGCAGCATTTATAGTGATGAAAAGTCAGAAGCCACTTAAATAATTAACAGTAGAAGATAATACAGTATATTTGATAGATCTTATGTGGCTGCCAAAATTTGACAAATATAGTATAGAAAAATGTCTGAAAGTTTATGAGAAAAAAGCAGGGTATAGATCTGATTGCATATTATTAGAGTCATATACATTTTTATATGAAAAAAGGAAGGGACCATTGTACTGCATGATGCACTGACTCACTGAAAAGATGGACAGCAGTCGTCCATGGGCCTGGCTCTGTTCTAGCTGTTGCTTCAGTTATGAGTAGTGAGGTGGACATAATCTCTTCTCTCACAGAGTTTACAGTCGAGCAAAGAATTATTTTCCAAGCTTCTATAATGTGTCTATTCAATTTTTATAATTAAAGAGGTAGAGAAAGAGCAGAGATTGACTGTTTCAGGTGTCACATTCTAGCAGCAACATGAAAGATTTGAGAATGGGTGCCTGGTTGGCCTGGTAATTGTAACTGTACCAAGAGTAGCTCCTGAAATCACAAAGATGCCATCCACCTGTCTCATAACTGGCTCTCAAGACCTATTTGGATCTGTTCTTACCTTTATTCTTTGACTCAGTACATTATACAACCATATACCTTTGTGACTTTTATGATCAGAAACAACCTATAATTCTTAAAATTGTATAAAATTGATCAAAGTGACAGTATTTCACATCCTACCACTTGTGCCAGCCTGTTTTAAACTGCTAGAGGACAAGGATCTTCTGAGTAATTTTATGTAACACCTAACATGACCATGACTGTTATGGAATTCAGAGAAATAGCATTTTGTGTTACTGAGAATTAAATACTGTTAGTTCCCCTTAAACCTATAATTCCGGAATATTAGGATGCCACAGGTGAAACATAAAACATTAAAAAAGAAAAAATGCTAAAGGCCAAACCACCAACTTGTCCTTTTCTTTCTTTCAAAAGATCACAGAGAGAGTGTATTTGTGGGTTTTTAGAACACTTTTTTATTTTATATTGGAGTATAGCTGATTAACAATGTTATATTTTCAGGTGCACAGCAAAGGGACTCAGTCCTACATATATGTCTCCATTCCTTCCCAGACTCCCCTCCCATCCAGGCTGCCATGTAATATTGAGCAGAGTTCCCTGTGCTATGCAGTAGGACCTTGTTTGTTATCCATTTTAAATATAGCAGAATGAAAAAAAAATAGCAATGTGGACTTGTTGATCCCAGTGTGGGTTTTTTCTTTAACTTAAGATAAATTTAAACCAATTTCCCTAAGAGTCAATGAGTGTGTATTGTTCACTTTAAAAATGTGGATGTTAAATATTATTTTCAGGTCTTTCTTGACCCTTTCTTTCATGTCTTCCTCTTCTCTAGTTCTGTCTTACAATATGTGTCTGGATGGTCTATTGCAGGTGGCCACAAATAGCCGGGTTTACTTGTTTGACATTTTCCTTCTGGGAAGTCGTGCTTTCAACAATGGACTTCAGATGGTATTAGAAGACAAGAGAATTTTGAAGGTGAGTGTGTCAGCTGATTTATCTACTAGTAAGAGTAATAACAAGGTTCTAATAACTCTGTCTTCTGATTCCTTAGGTTATTCATGATTGTCGTTGGCTTTCTGATTGCCTCTCTCATCATATGGAATTTTGCTGAATAATGTCTTTGACACCCAGGTACATACAGGGAAATGCTAGAATCAATCCACTGTACATATGGTTTCTGTAGAAAATAAGCGTTGTCTGATGAATGATTGAAGTCTTTTTGTGTGTGCCTCATTCCTGCCCACTTCTCCTGTAATATGTTTGTACAATATGTGAGAACATTTGGTGAACTGTAGAAGCACTGCAGAAAAGTTATTTGTAAGTATTTAGGGTTTTTTCCCCTTCATTTTGCTCCAGAATTTTTCAAGTAAGAAGCAAGCTCTAAGCTCTATAACATTCAGAAACTCGAACAATTTGGGGGTTATTTGGAAATCTGACATGGACTCTTACTGTGAGGTGAACAGTCATGTCTATGCCTTTACCACACATGTATCAGTTCAAGTGACAGTTGCTCAGTTGTGTCTAGTTCTTTGTGACCCCATGAGCTGTAGCCTGTTGGTCTCCTCTGTCCATGGAATTCTCAAGGGAAGAATACTGGAGTGGGTAGCCATTCCCTTCTCCAGGGGATCTTCCCATCCCAGGGATTGAACCTGAGTCTCCTGCATTGCAGGTAGATTCTTTACCATCTAAGCCACCGGGTATCAGTTAAGGCTAATGGCTAATGGGCTTCTAGCTCAGGGATGCAGGTTGTCCTAGATGTGCCCCCAAAGCCTATTCTGGCCCCAAATAGCCTGAAGATAAGTGATTTTTCTCTGGTATAAAGGACCTAGAGAAATTCCTAGACTATACTAGATATACAGCTGATCTGGGTTTCTGATTTGTCTATGAGAGCCATAAAACTACTAATTTTAATTATGTATTCTTTAAGTTCTTCTAATATTCTAGATTAATGCCATGAAAGGAAGATCTTGAATATATAAACCTAGAACCTTTGAGGGGGGTTAAAATAATGAGTTAGCCAATTATTTTTAAACAGAAACTCCTAAAAGTTCAATTTTATGTTATTATAATGAACTTTGTGCCAGAGGACCTGTGGGTCTTCTTTCAAGAGCATTCACGTATAGAGATTGCTTCTTTGCTAACTCCAGAAGGTAAAAAAAATTGCTTATCATTCTCTTGAGGCCATTCAGCTTCTTGATTAGAGCCCATATATGTTGTCTAATGAAGAAATTGTCATGTTTTTTTTAAATTATTTTTAAAAGTCTTTATTGGATTTGTTACAACATTGCTTCTATTTTTTGTTTTGAGGTGTTGTTTTTTTTGGTCATGAGGCATGTGGGATCTTAGTTCCCCAACCGGGGATTAAACCCTCATCCCCTGCATTGGAAGATGAAGTCTTAACCATTGGACCACCAGGAAATCCCTGGCATGGCTTTCCATATTTTTCTCTTCAGATTTTCATAGTGCAAAAAGCAGGAATTCAGAATTATTTCAATTTGTCTTCCTTTAACACAGTGTGTTAGTTTTCTGTTGCTATTGTAATTAATCACCATAAACTTTGTGGCTTAAAACATAAATTTACTCTCCTACAGTTCTGGAGGTCAGACATCTGAAATCATTTTCACCAGGTGAAAGTCAAGGTGTCCCCAGGGCTGGTTTCTTCTGGAGGCTCTGAGAGAGCAATCTGTTTCCTTGCCTTTTCAGCTGTACTTTGGCTTGTGACTCCTTCCATCTTCCAAGTATATCACTCAAATCTCTTCTTTCATCATCACATCACCTTCTTCTCTGCCTGTAATAAAATCTCCCTCTGCCTCATCTTATAAGAACATTTGTGATTATGTTTAGGGCCCACCCAGATAATTCAAGTTCATCTCCCTATCTCAGTATCCTTAACTAATCACAGATGCAAAGTCCATTTTGCCATTTATGATAATATTCACAGGTCTAGAAATTAGGATGTGGATATCTTCAGGGGCCATTATTTAATATAATTCTTAATTTTATTCGCTTTCCTTACCAAAACTTTACCATAGTTGCTAATAATAGAAGTGAGCCTTTAATTTTATTTTCCTTTCCCCATTCATTGAAGGCACCAAAGAGTAATAAATAACCATAATTCAGGCAAATAAAAGAAGTGGAAAGAAAATAGGGACACATTAAAGTTGGTCCTTTTTCTTTTCTAATTTCTCAGAATAAGTTAACCTAACAACTTAAAATTTTCTGATGGCATTGTCTGTCACATGGGTCCTTGGGGAAAATGGTACTTAAAGACATTTCTCCAAATATATTTCTGTCATGAGATAGCTCTCTGTAATATATTCTATGGATTAGTCTGTTTGTTCTTTTTGAATGCCACAGGTAGCAGATGTCCTTCAATTTTCCATGGAAACGGGAGGCTTTCTTCCAAACTGCATTAGTACTTTACAGGAAAGTTTAGTCAGACACCTTAAAATAGCCCCTAAACATCTCTCCTTTCTGGAAGTGAGACAAAAATGGATTCAAGTGAGTATTAAAGTATGTCTCATATGACATTAATATTTTCAAGTGTTTTGTGAGTG
The DNA here is from genome assembly GCA_006408695.1 of Aepyceros melampus. Taxonomy (NCBI): domain Eukaryota; kingdom Metazoa; phylum Chordata; class Mammalia; order Artiodactyla; family Bovidae; genus Aepyceros; species Aepyceros melampus. The sequence goes on from SJXQ01005739.1 coordinate 121,097, forward strand.
GGATTATTAGTATTTTATATAGAAAAATGACAGCTTCTATGAAAAGCATATGCTAAGTCTCTTCAGTCGTGTCCGACTCTGTACGACCCCATAGATGGTAGCCCACCAGGCTCCCCCGTCCCTGAGATTCTCCAAGCAAGAATACTGGAGTGGGTTGCCATTTCCTTCTCCAATGCATGAAAGTGAAAAGTGAAAGAGAAGTCGCTCAGTCATGTCCGACTCTTAGCGACCCCATGGACTGCAGCCTACCAGGCTCCTCCGTCCATGGGATTTCCCAGGCAAGAGTACTGGAGTGGGGTGCCATTGCCTTCTCCATGAAAAGCATATGGACATTGCCAAAATCTTCATTGTTTCAAATGGGAGCAGTTTGTGGTCTCAAGTGGGAAAAAACCAGCATCCAGATTTGTTGGTTAAAGTACTTTAAAATAAATTTTCAAGTTAGATAAGAGGGGATTTTATTGGAAATTTGGATTAAGGCACTGGAACAAAAATCATGCCAATTACTTCTCCCAAAGTTAGATAGATTTTCTTCAGCTTCTAACAGCCTTGCATGTAAACTTAAGTCATAATCATACTAGCTGCAGTTTTGGCCATATAATCAGTCTGCTGCTTCCAGTTTTGCGTGAGAAGCCCTGATCTCTCTCTCAAGCCCTCTCTCTCCCCCTATCCACCTTCTGCCCTCCCTCTCTCCCCCACGTCTTTCCCCCATTACATACTCACGCTCAAATGTATACAGATTTTTTGTGTATACACAGTATGTTTGTGTATATGTGTATATTCTCAGAAGGCTACCCATAGTGTGAAATTAGAAGGTAATAACTGAAGAAAATGACCATAATGGTGATTTAAGTTAAGCAACACTTAAACAAACCATTCTTTAAAGTTTTGTTTAAGCTTCTGAGAAAATTGTTTTGATATCTCTAGGAAAACCCAGAACTATGGTTCACACGACCTCTTTCACCTTCTTTACTGAAAATTTTGGCTTTGGAAGCTACCTACCTGCTCCCCCTTCGCTTGGCACTCTTGGATGAAATGATGTCTGACCTAACTACCCTGGTGGACGGATACCTAAACACCTACCGAGAAGGGTCTGCAGACCGACTGGGAGGCATGGAGGTAGGTACCACTCTGTTGCTTTGTTTTCAAGACTTCTGCTTTCTCATGGAGGGGTCACAGTGATACCCACTCTTCACAGCTGCACCAGATTTTTTTCAGCAGACTTGATGATAAATATTCCTGAAGGGCTTAATGCAGCTATTTGAGCACTTTTTTAAAAACCATATATATATATGTATAAATATATATATATTTTTTATGATCACTGACACTTATTTCATATGATACAACTGGTAACATGCATTTCAATAAAACTAAAAGTTGATGTGCTGGAAGTCCTAACTCCTTTGTTAAATATTGTAAAAACTTTTTTGTAATATTAAATTATATTTCCAGTAAATATATCTTTCAAAGAAAGGGTAAATTTAATATTTCATTAGTTATTTTTATGAACCCAACACAATACAAGAAAACTTATATTGTTGATAGACTATTGCATTAAGGCCAAATCTTGCCCATTTTTATACAGCTCACAAGCTAAAAATGATTTGTAGAGTCTTAAAGGATTGTAAAAAAAAAAGTGTGCAGAAGCCATGTTTGTGGCTTACAAAGCCTGTAATATTTGCTATTTGACTCCTTACAAAAAAGTTCACAGGCTGCTGCTTTAAACCATTCTTATTTAGGAACATTGATGCAAAGTCCTAAATAAAATAATAGCATTTTTGATACAAACTCCATTCTATGTATTATGCTTTTTAATTTTTACTTATTTATTTATTTTATTTAAATAAATACTTTAAATATTTTATTTAAACAAATACTTATTTATTTTATTTTGGCTGTCCTGGATCTTTGTTGCTGCACAGGCTTTTCTTTACTTACGGAGAATAAGAGCTACTCTTCATTGTGGTATCTGGACTTCTCCTTGTGGCATCTGGACTTCTTCTTGTGGCTTCTCTTGTTGTGGAACACACGTTCTAGGGTACATGAGCTTCAGTAGTTATGGCGCATGGGCTCAGTAGTTGTGGGTTCCTGGGCTCTAGAGCACAGGCTCAGTAATAGGAGTGCACAGGCCTAGTTACTCTGCCACATGTGGAATCTTCCTGGATCAGGGATAGAACTCATGTCTCCTGCATTGGCAAGTGGATTCTTTACCACTGAGCCACCATGGAAACCCCTATACTTTTCTATTCTATTAATATGTCTCTGGATTATAGTTACAAGCATGCTGCAATATTATGTTCATAATATTTAGTAATTGATAGAAAATATTATGGGCTTCCTCAGTGGCTCAGACGGTAAAGAATCTGCTTGCAATGCAGAAGACCTCGGTTTGATACCTGAGTTGGGAAGATCCTTTGGAGGAAGGCATGGCAACCCATTCCAGTATTTTTGCCTGGAGAATCCTGATGGACAGAGAAGCCTGGCAGGCTAGAGTCCATGGAGTCGCAAAGAGTTGGACATGACCGAGAGACTATATTATGTTAAATTCAGTATTTTACTAGGGCCAAGAATGTCTTATGATTATCTCATAAATGCTGAGAAAGTTATTTTGTAACTTTTATGTATTTTTCTCTCACTGTTTAACATGAAAGAACAACATAAAAGTCCTTGCGTAGTTAGTTTGATTGGAGAATTTTAATGTTTTTCATTTATCACTGTAAAAGACAGTTTTTTATCTTTTTAATATTTTACTCTCACTGTTATTTGCTGAAAAAGTTTGATAATTTTCTATGTACATTGTTGATTAAAGTTGGAATAGATATTTTTACATGATAAAACATATCTCAAACAAGAAGATTATATTATATTTGATTGGGAACATTAATATTAAGAAAAATACAAAATTGGTGACTATAACCACTACTTTAGTAGTTTCTGAAGCTATTAGCCAGTGGGATTAGGAAAAAAATGAACTATAAAAATTGAACAAGAAAAACAGGAATTATGACTTGCTCATGATACACTCGAATACTAAAGAGAATTGACTGGAAAAGATTGCCACAAAAAGGCAATTTGGTAAAGGGTACAAATATAATATAAAATTAATAGCTTTCCTATACCCATTTATACAGCTAGAGACTATAATGGGAGAAAAACATTCATTTATAATTGTAACAAAAAATAGATTATATAGAGATGAAAAAAATGTTAAAGTATTACTGAATGGTGTAAAAGAGGATTTAAATGTGTGGGGACATTAAGTATTTTTGCCTATCAATTATTCCCGAATTAACTTTTAAATTTAACTTTATTCTAGGAAAAATATTAAAACTGTAATTATTTTGGTAAACTGTGATTATAATGTTTATAGGGGTAGATAAGCATAAAGAAGAATAGTCCTGACAGATATTAAAACATATTATATGTCTACGTTAAATGTCACTGATAACGTGTATAGGAAGATCAGTGGAAGAGAGGAGAGTACCCCGACATAGATCTCATATATATCAGTAATGATTGGGATAAAGGTAGAGTTTCCAATCAGTGAGAAAAAGATTATTTAGTAAATGGCTTTAGACAGTTGACTAACCATTGTGGAAGGGGGAGAATCAGAGTTGTATTGTTACATCTTTTGCTACACCAAAGTAAATCCCATAGATCAAGTATTTATTAAAAAATGGAATTATGAAATTATTGACAAAAAGTATTAAAAGAAAATTATCTCACAGTAGGAAAATGTCTTCACCAACTTTATCGAGGAAGAGCTGACAAAATTATGTATACTTAAAGTCAATAAAAGAGTCCAAAATGCAGTACTTGGATGCAGTCTCAAAAACAACAAAATGACCTCTGTTCGTTTCCAAACCAAACCACTCAGTATCATAGTCATCTAAGTCTATGCCCCAACCAGTAATGCTGAAGAAACTGAAGTTGAACAATTATATGAAGACCTACAAGACCTTTTAGAACTAACACCCAAAAAAGATGTCCTTTTCATTATAGGGGACTGGAATGCAAAAGTAGGAAGTCAAGAAACACCTGCAGTAACAGACACATTTGGCCTTGGAGTACAGAATGAAGCAAGACAAAGGCTAATAGAGTTTTACCAAGAGAACACACTGGTCATAGCAAACACCCTCTTTTAACAACACAAGAGAAGACTCTACACATAGACATCACCAGATGGGCAATACCGAAATCAGATTGATTATATTCTTTGCAGCCAAAGATGGAGAAGCTCTATACAGTCAACAGAGACAAGACCGGGAGCTGACTGTGGCTCAGATCATGAACTCCTTATTGCCAAATTCAGACTTAAATTGAAGAAAGTTGGGAAAACCACTAGACCATTCAGATATGACATAAATCAAATCCCTTACGATTATACAGTGGAAGTGACCAATAGATTCAAGGGACTAGATCTGATAGACAGAGTGCCTGAAGAACTATGGGTGGAGGTTTGTGACATTGTACAGAAGACAGGGATCAAGACCATCTGCAAGAAAAAAAATGCAAAAAATCAAAATGGCTCTCTGAGGAGGCCTTATGCAAATAACTGTGAAAAGAGGAGAATTGAAAAGCAAAGGAGAAAAGGAAAGATATACCCATTTAAATGCAGAGTTCTAAACAATAGCAAGGAGAGATAAGAAAGCCTTCCTCAGTAATCAGTGCAAAGAAATAGAGGAAAACAATGAATGGGAAAGAGTTGAGGTCTCTTCAAGAAAATTAGAGATACAAGGGAACATTTCATGCAAAGATGGGCACAATAAAGGACAGAAATTGTATGGACCTAATAGAAGTAGAAGATATTAAGAAGAGGTGGCAAGAATGCACAGAAGAACTTACAAAAAAGATCTTCTTGAGCCAGATGATCACAATGGTGTGATCACTCACACTCACCTAGAGCCAGACATCCTGGAATGTGAAGTCAAATGGACCTTAGGAAGCATCACCATGAACAAAGCTAGTGGAGGTGATGGAATTCCAGTTGATCTGTTTCAAATCCTGAAAGATGATGCTGTGAAAGTGCTGCACTCAATATGCCAGCAAATTTGGAAAACTCAGCAGTGGCCACAGGACTGGAAAAGGTCAGTTTTCACTCCAGTCTCAAAGAAAGGCAATGCCAAAGAATGCTCAAACTACCACACAGTTGCACTCATCTCACATCCTAGTAAAGTAATGCTCAAAAGTCTCTAAGCCAGGCTTCAACAATATGTGAACTGTGAACTTCCAGATGTTCAAGCTGGTTTTAGAAAAGGCAGAGGAACCAGAGGTCAAATTGCCAACATCTGCGGGATCATTGAAAAGCAAAAGAGTTCCAGAAAAAACATATATTTCTGCTTTATTGACTTTGCCAAAGCTTTTGTGTGGATTACCACAAACTGGAAAATTCTGAAAGAAAATTCCCTCTGAAAGAGGGAATACCAGACTACCTGACCTGACTCTTGAGAAATCTGTATGCAGGTCAGGAAGCAACAGTTAGAACTGGACATGGAACAACAGACTGGTTTCAAATAGGAAAAGGAGTACATCAAGGCTGTATATTGTTACCCTGCTTATTTAACTTATATGCATAGTAAGTAAGTAAGTAAGTAAAGTCACTCAGTCGTGTCCGACTCTTTGTGACCCCATGGACTGCAGCCCACCAGGCTCCTCAGTCCATGAGATTCTCCAAGCAAGAATACTGGAGTGGGTTGCCATTTCCTTCTCCATATTGCATAGTACATCATGAGAAATGCTCAGCTGGATGATGCACAAGCTGGAATCAAGATTGCTGGGAGAATATCAATAACTTCATATGCAGGTGACACCACCCTTATGGCAGAAGGTGAAGAACTAAAGAACCTCTTGATGAAAGTGAAAGAGGAGAGTGAAAAAGTTGGCTTAAAGCTGAACATTCAGAAAACTAAAAACATGGCATCCAGTCCCCTCACTTCATGGCAAATAGGTGGGAAAACAGTGGCAGACTTTATTTTTGGGGGCTCCAAAATCACTGCAGATAGTGATTGCAGCCTTGAAATTAAAAGACGCTTACTCCGTGGAAGAAAAGTTATGACCAACCTAGATAGCATATTAAAAAGCAGAGACATTACTTTGCCAACAAAGTTCTGTCTAGTCAAATCTATGGTTTTTCCAGTAGTCATATATGGATGTGAGAGTTGGACTATAAAGAAAGCTGAGCACCAAATAATTGACACTTTTGAATTGTGGTGTTGGAGAAGACTCTTGAGAGTCCCTTGGACTGCAAGGAGATCCAACCAGTCCATCCTAAAGGAATTCAGTCCTGAATATTCATTGGAAGGACTGATGTTGAAGCTAAACTCCAATACTTTGGCCACCTGATGTGAAGAGCCGACTCATTTGAAAAGACCCTGATGCTAGAAAGATTGAAGGCAGGAGGAGAAGGGGACAACAGAGGATGAGATGGTTGGATGGCATCACTGACTCAATGGACATGAGTTTGAGTAAACTCTAGGAGTTGGTGATGGACAGGGAGGCCTATGGGGTTGCAAAGAGTTGGACACGACTGAGGGACTGAACTGAACTGAACTGAAAGTGTACATCATTATGATACAACATACATTGTGGAATCATTACCAAGATTAAGATAATTAACACATCTATCACCTCATGGCTACCTTTTTTCTATGTGTGTGCTGAGAATGCTTAACATATACTCTCAGCAACTTTCAAGTATTAACTATAGTAACCATGCTGTACATTAGATCCCCAGAACTATTCTTCTTAAAACTGAAAGTTTTTACCCTCTGACTTAGATCTTCCCATTTCCCTTTCCTTCAGCCCCTGGGAACCACCATTCTATTTTCTGTTTTTAAGAAGTAACATGTTTGATGGTTTTTGGGTTTTTTTTTTAAGGTTTCATCTACCAGTGATTCCATGCATCATTTGTCTTTATCTCCCTGGCTTATTTCACTTAGCATAACCCTCCATGTTCAAATATATTATTGCAAATGGCAGGACTTCCTTCTTTTTAATGGCTGGATAATATTCTATCGTGTGTGTATATATACACCACATCTTTATTCATTTGTCTGTTGATAGACACAGGTTGTTTACATATTTTGACCATTGTTAATAATGACACAGTAAACAAGGAATGTACCTGTCTCTTTGAGGTCCTGTTTTCATAATCCTTCAAATATGTTCCCAGACATAGGATTGCTGGACCATATAATAGCTCTATTTTTAAGTTTTTGAGGAACCTCCATACTGCTTCCCATAGTAGCTGTGCCAGTTTACATTACTCTCAACAGTATATGAGAATTCCCTTTGTTCCACATTCTCACCAATACTTGTTTTCTGTACTTTTGATAATAGACATCTTAAGAAATGTTAATTATATCTCATTGTGGTTTTGATTTGCATTTTCCTGATGAATAGTGATATTGAGCACCTTTTCATGTACCTGTTATCCATCTAAATATCTTCTTTGGAAAATTGTCTATTCAAGTCCTTTGCTCACTTTTATTTTTTTGCTATTGAATTGTTTGAGAGAATGCTTTTCTACGCAACAGAAATACTCAGAATTCAAAAAAGATAAATAAATTTGACTTCAAAAATTTTGTATAGTGAAAATACTATGAACAAAGTCAAAGGGCAAGAAACCTGGGAAAAATTATTTGCCTCACAACAGAGAGGACATTTTCTTAATATATCATTTATTGTAGCATTTATATGATGGCAAGATACTGGAAACAACCCAGATATCTATCCATAATGGTTTGGTTAAACAAATTAGGTATATCCATACAGCCATTAAAATTGCCAACTTGGAAAAATCTCTTAGGACAGATTTTCTTAGTTGGAAAAATCAAGATGGAAAAAATATAATATTGCCATTTGTATAAAATATTTTTAGAGTTATCAAAATAAAAAGTTGGAGGAAAATAAAAATTGAAAAATATAATCCAATGAAAAGATATTTAGTAAGAAATCAAATATGCAAAGGCTATCTCTGGGAGGCTCACAAGCTGCTTTTTACAGGGTATACCTGCTAAGGCAGTTGGAGCAAGATTAGAACGGACCCTTACTTTTTTCCTATAATCTTTATGTATACACACATGTACAACATACAAAACTGGATTCAACATATTTAAATTACTCAAAAAAATAATACTACTATAGTTGAAGACACTAGATGGTGCCATAAGAACACATTTGAATAGATGCTTGCTTGCCAAATACTGTTTAGTAGAAGTGATTTTAAGGACTATGTTTAGAAGTTTAGTTATAGTAGACTTGTTTTAATTTTCTTTTCTTAGCCTACATGTATGGAGCTCCCGGAGGAACTGCTTCAACTCCAGGATTTCCAGAAGCAGCGCAGAGAGCGAGCGGCAAAAGAGTATAGAGTAAATGCGCAGGGACTCCTAATAAGGACAGTACTACATCCAAAGAAATCAGTGACAGAGACAGCAGGGAAAGAGGGAAAGGTACGAGATTTCTTGCTTTGTAAAAATTCTACACAAGATAAAGCCCCAAATATTGCATCTCATGAGGATGTAAATTTACTGAAAGAAGAATCTAAGAGTAAACAAACCACAGTAGAGCCTCAGTATCTACCTCCCACAAAGGAAAATGCCAGCGAGGATTCCAGTTACAACCTAAATTATCCTGAGTCAGAGGGGGTTAAAGACCAGAGAATAACTCAAAAAAAAAATCTCAAGATACCTAAACAAGAGTTTCAGACAAGTTTATCTTTGAAAGAGGAGATAGAACAGTTATTGATGGCGGAAAACAAGGAAGATCTAAAAGGTACAAAAAAGATGTTTCAGTGTCTCCTTCCCTTCCTCAGGAAACCAGAGTGTCTCCAAGTGACATTTTTCATCCTTTTAGAAAAGCTGTGCTTCCCACACTTCCTCCCTGCCCAGCTTTGGAAAAGACTGATTCCTGGTTAAATCCAGATTCTCCCAATCTACCTTAGAGATCTGCAATTTGTTTTTGAGGCCATTAAGGTGGTTTATTTCCTCTGGCATCAGGGCCTTCCTCAGTGCTTAAGTTTCTCATGTTGTAAATTCAGTTTTGCCTCAGTCACAGCCTTTAGGGAAAATTGTATCCTCTTACTTTCTGTATTCCTGGAATTTGATTAGGATGGGAATGAATAAGTTAAATAATGGAAGAAGTAGATTTTCTGATTATGTCATTCTGTAGAAATGTTCCCTGTGGCCAGACTAAATTATTTCTCATAATTTGGGTTTAAAAGATTTGAAGAAGGGAAAAATTTTGGACTTAGTGTCTGGAAGAACCTATACTTTAAATTTTTTTGTTGTATTTTTTGGTTTGAAGGGGGTTGGTAAAACTCTTAGCCAGAAGCTTAAAACAAATGATACCCAACAAGTTTATCAGAACTTTTTTCCTTTTTCAAATACTAATAAGTAAGTTTATCAGGTATACTTCAATAAAGCTGAAAAATCCAACTTTATTTTTCAATTTAAATTTTCAGTCTGTCTTATGTTATAGACAAACAATAGTTAATGTTACTGCAGGAATCAGTATAACTGTTCTAGTTTCTTTTCATTTCATTTACTTTTAGACAATTTTCTCCTTTTTCCTAAAAAGCAGGGACTTCTTTAAAGTATATCTATTATGTAAACTTTAAGTTTTGATTGCACTCTGTTTGCCTGGAGATGGTATGCTTTCTTAGGGTGAAAAGAAGGCAAGTTGTCCTGAGTCTTTTTATATTGAATACTTGCAAGTTGCTCACATTCTTTTGTGTATAATAAGCAATAAACCTGTTTTTGCATTAGGTTATCTCTCACTTTTCTTCATTGTGTCAGGGTAGCAGAGCAGCAGGAATAAATTGGTATGTTTCTGCATTTCTAAGTCTAGAATCTGTTTTTGTTTGTTTGTTTGTTTTGTCCACACTACACAGCTTGTAGAATTCTAGTTCCTTGACCAGGGATTGAATCTGGGCTCCAACAGTGAAAGTGCCTAGCCCTAACCACTGGTTCACCAGGGAATTCCCTAGAAATTTGCTAATTTGACTGCTATACAGTCCTCTGTTATTTATTGCACTTAGGGAAAACTTAGAGATAGTCTTCAGTTAGGAACATCCTTGTCTGTGCTCATTGATTCTGTCGTGAGTACCACTGGAAGAACATCCTGCTGTGCCTTCCAAACCCCAGAGCCCAGATCTGGCCTGAGCTTAAGATGAAGGCAGGCCTAAGAGCTGTCAGCTCAGCCCTGTGGGTGCTGTGTCTCACTTTGTCCATAGTTTAGAAGCTCATTTGGAGCAAAGGTGATTTCTGGTTCATCTTGGATGAATGCATTTTCAGGTTGATCCCAGAAAGTGGTTAATCTAGGTTTACTCTGGGAAGGACATGGATTTCTGTGAAATATGTAGACCATATCACACACAACATTTATATAAGTTTGTATACAGGCTACAAAGAAAAATGTCATGTTCTTCATATCTAAAAAAAGAATTTTTTCATTATTTATGTTCTATGACTGTAAAGAACAACAGGATTCTGTTGGACCTTTGCTGTACTACTCAATATGGTAGCCACTAGCTATATGTGGCTATTTACATTTAAAATTAAATTAAATTGATTAAATAAAATTAAATTAAAAATTCAGTTGCACTTGCTATATGTTTCCATAAACCCAGTGGCTACTACTTGCTACTCAATAGTTTCATATAATCAGGAGCTACCTGGATAGCTTGTATTGAATATCACAAATACAGAACATTTCCATCATTTCAACAAGTTCTAATGGACAGTGCTATTTTGAGAAGTACTTTGACTCCCAGAACTAAAGGAAACTTTTGGGTTTCAGTGTAGTATTTTCTTAGTAAAATGCTTAATAGCTGGAACTGGATTTTTCTCCATACATTTCTCCATTCTAGCCTGGAGTCCCTACTTAAATTCCATGTGATCAGATCCTACCATGAAACTCTGTCCTTTCCTGGATAGAATATACAAAAATCCTTGGGTGATTCAAGCCCTGTTGTTAATGCTCTGTGCCATTACTCAAATGTCTAAAGTTTGCTCAGAATTTTGGGAAATCTTTCGTTCTTGACCCAACTTGTTGAGTTCTTATTCAGTATTTTTCTAGGTGAGAGTTCATAAACCAAACTGCATGCTTTCTCAAACTCTCTTGGAGTCTTGCTTTATTCTGCACCAAGTTTCTACACCTGTCCTACTCAGATCTCACCTTTCTGAGCTGACCTTTCAATATATGATCTGCAGTTAGAGAGTCTCACAAGCAATCTATCCTTTTGGCTTAGGAATTAGGAAACAGAATTGAATGAGTTCCCTGAAGAAGGATCCTGCCCTGAGAATAGAAACAATGTTTCTTGCTTCTTGATCCATTCAATGTTCTTTCAACTATAGTGTGAAAAATCATTGCAGCAGCTTTGCCTGGGATCTGGCTATGGGCTTGATAAATCCTAATATTACACAGTAGAATTTTAATGCACTATATCTAGGCCTATCATTGTTTTGACGTGAGGCAAGTCTCAGCAGAAAGCCACGATAAGACCTAGTGCAAACTTGGGGACCTAAGGATGATTATCCTGGTATACTTATAAAAATGCATTTATTATAAAGGTAACATCAATAAACACCTTACAGAAAATTTAAAAAATAAAGAGAAAAAAGTACTCAACAATCATCCCATATTAAACAACCCTTCCTAACATTTTGGTACTTTTCTGTCAAATTTTTCTTTCATTCTCTATCTCTACACACACATAGTCATAACCATACCATAAATACATTTATTGTGTGTTTTTATATCAAGTATTTTTCCATTTTATAATCCTAACAACCAACATTTTATTTATTTTTTTAAACCAACATTTTATTTATTTTTTTAAACCAGCATTTATTTATTTTTTTAAACCAACATTTTAAGTATGTTTCATTTTAAAATTAATGTGCTGTTAAATAGAATTTGGAAAACGGGAAACTAAGAAAAAAATGTAGCTTCCCCTAAATTTAGTCAGATGGCATCACTGACTAAATGGACATGAGTTTGAGCAAGCTCTGGGAGTTGGTGACGGACAGGGAAGCCTGGCATGCTGCAATCCATGGGATCGCAAATAGTTGGACATAAATGAGCGACTGAACTGAAGAAAAAATATTTTCGTTTCTCTAACCACACTGAAAAAGCAGGTAATATTTTTGTTAATGTCAGTGTTTATACTTAGGTTCCCCCCCCGCATAGTTTTATATATATATATATATATATATATATATATATATAGTGTGTATGTATATATAGTATGTAGTTATATATATATAGCATGTATCTGATAAGGGGATCAAAGTCAAAATATATAGAGAAATCCTAAAATTCAACAACAACAAAAATGATTAAAAAACGGACAGCAGGCTTGAATAGACATTCCTCCAAAGAAGACATACAGAATGCCAACAGGTACATGAAAAAATGCTCAACATCACTAATCCTTAGAGAAATGCAAACCAGAACTACAGTAAGATACCATCTCACACCCACTAGGATGGCTACTATGAAGAAACAGAAAGTAAGTGTTTGCAAGGTTGTGGACAAATTGGAACTCTTGTACACCACTGATGGTGGTATAAAAATGTGGCTACTGTAGAAAATAGCATGGTGGTTGCTTAAGAAGTTAAAAACATAATTACCATATCATCTAGCAATTTGACTTCTGGATGTATACCCAAAAGAACTGAAAACAGAGTCTTGAAGAGATATTTATTTTGGATGTTCATAGCAGCATTATGAACATAGCCAAAAGGTGAACCTAAGTGTCCATCAATAGATGAGTGGATAAGCAAAATGTGGTATATACATATTATGAAATATTATTCAGCCTTAAAAGGAAAGGAAATTCTGCAATGTTCTATGACATGGATAAAACTAAGAACATTATGGTCAATGAAATAAGCCAGTCATAAAAAGTAACTATGAAGTGTCTGCTGCTGCTGCTAGGTCGCATCAGTTGTGTCCGACTCTGTGCGACCCCATAGACAGCAGCCCACCAGGCTCCCCCATCCCTGGGATTCTCCAGGCAAGAACACTGGAGTGGGTTGCCATTTCCTTCTCCAGTGCATGAAAGTGGAAAGTCAAAGTGAAGTCGCTAGAGTAATCAAAATGATAGTGACAGAAAGTAGAATGGTGGTTTCTGGGGCTGAGGGAAGGAAGAAAAAAGAAATTAGAAGTTATTATTTAAAGGCTATAGAGTTTCAGTTTTGCAAGTTGAAAAGATTTATGGAGATTGATGGTTGTGATGGTTGCACAGCAATATGAATGTACTTAATACCAGTGAACAGTACATGTGAAAATGAATGAGATGGTAAATTTTATATATGCTTTAGCACATTTTTTAAAATTGGGGGGGAAAACTAACATCACACTTACAGTGATGAAAGTCTGAATGTATTCCCCATATAATGGAGAACAAGAAAGGACATTTGCTTTCACTAGTTCAATTTAAAATTGTAGTGTAAGTACTAACTAGTGGAATAAGGCAAGAAAAAGCTTATAGATTAGAAATTTTAAAGGTAAAATTTATTTTTGCAAGACATGATCATGTGCACATAAAATCCTAAGAAATGTACAAAATGCTACTAGAATCCATAAGTGAATTTAGCAATATTACAAAGTACACTGCCAATATAAAAATGTGAGTATAAAAAAATACTAGCAATGGTCAGTGAGTAACTGAAATTTAAAAAAATACCATTTACAATCATGTACAAAAACATGATACCTTTAAGGATAAGTTTAATAAAACATATGCAAGATGTGTATTGAAAATACAAGATATTTCTGAGAGAAATTAAAGAAGACATAAATAAATGGAAAATGCCACTGAAGGCTCAGTACAGTTAAGATGTAAATTATTCCCAAATTCTAATATATTTATTTATTTATTCCAAACCATAGATTTATTACAATCACAGTCAAAATCCAAGCAGGCTTTATGTAGAAATTGACACACTCAGTTATGTCTGACTCTTTGGGCCCTATGGATTGTAGACTGCCAGGCTCCTCTGTCCATGGAATTTTCTAGGCAAGAAATACTGGAATGGGTTGCCATTTCCTCTTCCAGGGAATCTTCCCAACCCAGGGATAGAACACTCATGCATTGGCAGGTGGATTTTTTTTTATCACTAGCGCCACCTGGGAAGCCCCATAGAAACTGACAAGATGATTCCAAAATTTATATGGCCATGAAACCAGATGACTCAGATTGGGACTTGAACCTACTCTTTTAATTGAGATCACACACCTGGTCTCAAGATTTAATGAAACTCAGGTTCTTGATGTCTCATCACAGAAAGAATTCAGTGAGAGACAGAGTGATAGGTAAGAATTGGATTTATTTAGAGAGAAACACACTCCACAGACAGAGTGTAGGCCATCTCAGAAGGTAAGAGTGGCCTTACCTTTTACCAAGAAAATTAAGTCTTTCACTGTTCCCATTGTTTCCGCATCTATTTGTTATGAAGTGATGGGACCAGAGGCCATGATCTTAATTTTTGAGTCTTGAATTTTAACCAAACTTTTTCACTCTCTTATTTCACCTTCATCAAGAATCTCTAAAATTCCTCTTCACTTTCTGCCATATAAGGGTGGTCATCTACATATCTGAAGTTATTGATATTTCTCCTGGCAGTATTGATTCCAACTTGTGCTTCATCCAGTGTGGCATTTTGCATGATGTACTCTGCATATGTGTTAAATAAGCAGCGTGACGATATACAGCCTTGACATACTCCTTTCCCAATTTGGAATAGTCCATTGTTCCATGTCTGGTTCTAACTGTTGCTTCTTGACCTGCATACAGGTTTCTCAGGAGGCAGGTAAGGTGGTCTGGCACTCCCATATCTTTAAGAATTTTCCACAGTTTGTTGTGAGCTTCCCTGGTGGTGCAGAGGTTAAAGCATCTGCCTGCAATGGGGAGACCTGGGTTTGATCCCTGGGTTGGGAAGATCCCCTGGAGAAGGAAATGGCAACCCATTCCAGTATCCTTGCCTAGAGAATCCCATGGACGGAGAAGCTTGGTGGGCTACAGTCCACGGGTCGCAAAGAGTCGGACACGAATTCACTTTCATTCTTCTTTCACACAGTCAAAGGCTTTAGTGTAGTCAATGAAGGAGATTTTTTTTTCTAGAATTCTCTAGCTTTTTCTATGATCCAGCAGATGTTGGCAATTTGATCTCTGGTTCCTCTACCTTTCCTAAATCTAGCTTGTACATCTGAAAGTTCTCGGTTCACACATTGTTGAAGACTAGCTTGAAGAATTTTGAGCATTACTTTGCTATCATGTGAAATGAGTGCAATTGTGCAGTGGTTTGAACATTTTTTGGCGTTGCCGTCGTGGTTATCCAGGTCATTAAGATATTCCTGGTATAGTTCTTCTGTGTATTCTTGCCATTTAAGAATTTTTTTTTTTTTTTGCCACAGTGCACAGCTCTGGGATCTTTCTTAGTTCCCCGACCAGGGATTGAACCCAGGCCCCGGCAGTAAAAGCATGGAGTCCTAACCACTGGACAATGAGGAAAGTCCCAATGCTTTCAATATTTTATTTTCCTCTGTTTTCTTCAATGAACTAGAGTGTAAACTGGTACATATAGAACAATGGATAAAAGGCATTTAATTGTAACGCAAACCAGAAGAGCCAGTAACTTAAGCCCAATGCTGCTGATCTCTCCACAAGACAACAGTATAGCCTCTCTGGTTTGTATGAGATACTTCCACATTCTGGAGTTCTCAAATTCCCCAAAGAGCATTACTGTTTATAACTTGAAAGCCACCTGATGGCTAAATAAAAGCTTTGTAATGGAAACACATTCTAAAGAAAACATTCCTTAGGAAGAGCCAAAATGGCAAGTTCCAGGAATGAGGGAGAAAAGGGAAAGAAATTCTCTTCATTATTGTGTAACTTGTTGGGATGCCGTCCATAGTTTGCTTTTTAAGAGCCAATAAAATAGCAAAATCTTGATAGCGGAAAGGAAACTCGTGCTTAATCCTTCTTTCTGAGAAGGAAAACTTAAAAGAAGTAAATTGAAGATACTACATGTATGAATAGCATGTACTCATACTTGCCTTTAAAAAAAGATAACACTGAACCACTGCTGTAAAGCTTCCTCTGTGCAGTGTCTCACATAGTAGGCTTCATTTGTGCATTCATTTTGGAGCCAGACACTGGGCTGGTGTTGGGGAATCAGAGATAAAGACACAGTCCCTACTCCCAGAGAACCTAGAGTCTAGTAAGAGAATATTATAATTGAAATAATAGTTATGTTTAAGGTATACCAGTGAATTGATGGTGGGGTTTGGGTTGGAGGGGGCAGAGTAGCCTTGGATAGGAGATAGGACTTGCCCTTGCAATTGTGTTGTGTGTCAAAGGGCTTCATAAGAGACAGAGGAAGGGTGCATTTTGGCTAAGAAAACTACAAGGAGTTCACTATTTATAAGAAAGGAAAACATATAGGTTCTAATGGTGAGAGCTAAGGGTGGGAAGTAGGGTCCATGCCTCTGTTAGGGTTTTTTGGTCATAAGCAAAAGAACTAACTGAGCTAATGTAAACAAAAAGGATTTATTGGAAAGATGAGTGGCTCATAGTATTGACGGGAAAGCTGGAAACTAGGCTTGGAAATAGAATCAGGGGCAGCTGCAAATTCTAGGCAGCAGGAACGACTCAACTGTCTGTCAGAGTGAGTGAGTGCCAATGCAGTTTTTTCTATCTCTCTGTAATTTGATTCAGGACTCAAAATCCTGAGAGGGTATAACTGACTTTATATCATAAATCCATCCATCCAGGTCACCTTGATCTATTTTTTTGCCAACATTGTCCACCGTGGGGAAAAGGTAATTTGCGAAAGGAATGTGAATGCCCTGAGGATTTGTCTTGTTGAGTTTATGTTTTATCCTGTAGACTAAAGGAGATCATTGAAGAATTATGAACAAGAAACTAAGATGATCAGAAATGTAGATTTTGATCATCCTGGTTTAAATTGGAGGATGAATTGACAGAGGGCAAGAATAGTATGAGGGAGACTTGTACAAAAACTCTAGCATTGATTGGAGAAAATGTTGAAGGTTTGCATTTAATAGGGATATAGAAGTTGCTAAGCTAATGAGGAATATGCTTTCGAAAAATATTTAGTAAGTAGAATAAACTGAAAGACCAATTGAATATGAGTGGTAAACAAGAGTCTTGATTGATTCCCTGGTTTCTGTTCTGAATATTTATTTGAAAGTTGGTGCCATTTATAGACAGAATGTGTTGAGAGGGCAGTTAGAGGAATAGTGCTTCCATAATAAGTTGGATTTTACATGTGTCCCATTTAGGATACATTGGAATTTTGAAATTGATATATCTAATAGGTAGTTCAATATATGGGGATAGAGAGCAGGAAAAAGACTTGTGCTAGAGAGCTTTGGAGGGTATTACTATATAAATTGTCTTTGAAGACATTGGACATGTACCATATTTTCTAGGTTTTGACTATGGAATATAAAAGAAAAGGAATGAGAATCACATTCTAAAGGAGGGTAAGAAGAACAAGATACTCACAGATACCAAGAAGGAGAAGACAAATAGGAAGAAAATTCATGTAAACCAGAAAATAATTCACTTTGGTTTCAGTTCAGTTCAGTCGCTCAGTCATGTCCCACTCTTTGCGACCCCATGAACTGCAGCATGCCAGGCCTCCCTGCCCATCACCAACTCCCGGAGTTCACTCAAACTCACATCCATCGAGTTGGTGATGCCATCTAGCCATCTCATCCTCTGTGGTCCCTTTCTCCTCCTGCTCCCAATCCCTCCCAGCATCAAAGTCTTTTCCAATGAGTCAATTCTTCGCATGAGGTGGCCAAAGTACTGGAGTTTCAGCTTCAGCATCATTCCTTCCAAAGAAATCCCAGGGCTGATCTCCTTCAGAATGGACTGGTTGGATCTCCTTGCAGTCCAAGGGACTCTCAAGAGTCTTCTCCAATACCACAGTTCAAAAGCATCATTCTTCGGCGCTCAGCTTTCTTCACAGTCCAACTCTCACATCCATACATCACCACTAGAAAAATCATAGCCTTGACTAGACGGACCTTTGTTGGCAAAGTAATGTCTCTGCTTTTCAATATGCTATCTAGGTTGGTCATAACTTTTCTTCCAAGGAGTAAGCATCTTTTAATTTCATGGCTGCAGTCACCACCTGCAGTGATTTTGGAGCCCTCCCAAAATAAAGGCTGACACTGTTTCCTCATCTATTTCCCATGAAGTGATGGGACCAGATGCCATGATCTTAGTTTTCTGAATGTTGAGCTTTAAGCGAACTTGTTCACTCAACTCTTTCACTTTCATCAAGAGGCTCTTTAGTTCCTCTTCACTTTCTGCCATAAGTGGTGTCATCTGCATATCTGAGATTATTGATATTTCTCCCAGCAATCTTGATTCCAGCTTGTGCTTCCTCCAGCCCAGCGTTTCTCATGATGTACTCTGTATATAAGTTGAATAAGTAGAGTGACAACATACAGCCTGAATGTACTCCTTTTCCTATTTGGAACCAGTCTGTTGTTCCATGTCCAGTTCTAACTGTTGCTTCCTGACCTGCATACAAGTTTCTCAAGAGGCAGGTCAAGTGGTCTGGTATTCCCATCTCTTTCAGAATTTTCCACAGTTTTTTGTGATCCACATAGTCAAAGGTTTTGGCATAGTCAATAAAGCAGAAATAGATGTTTTCTGGAACTCTCTTGCTTTTTCCATGATCCAGCGGATGTTGGCAATTTGATATCCAGTTCCTCTGCTTTTTCTAAAACCAGCTTGAACATCTGGAAGTTCACGGTTCATGTATTGCTGAAGCCTGGCTTGGAGAATTTTGAGCATTACTTTACTAGCACGTGAGATGAGTACAGGTACAGGAGACAGGGATCAAGACCATCCTCAAGAAAAAGAAATGCAAAAAATCAACATGGCTGTCTGGGGAGGCCTTATAAAGAGTTGTGAAAAGAAGAGAGGCAAAAAGCAAAGGAGAAAAGGAAAGATTAAGCATCTGAATGCAGAGTTCCAAAGAATAGCAAGAAGAGACAAGAAAGCCTTCCTCAGCGATCAGTGCAAAGAAACAGAGGAAAACAACAGAATGGGAAAGACTAGAGATCTCTTCAAGAAAATTCAAGATACCAAAGGAACATTTCATGCAAAGATGTGCTTGATAAAGGACAGAAATGGTATGCACCTAACAGAAGCAGATAATATTAAGAAGAGGTGGCAAGAATACACAGAACTGTACAGAAAAGATCTTCACAACCAAGATAATCACGATGGTGATCATCTAGAGCCAGACATCCTGGAATGTGAAGTCAAGTGGGCCTTAGAAAGCATCACTACGAACAAAGCTGGTGGAGGTGATAGAATTCTAGTTGAGCTATTTCAAATCCTGAATGATGATGCTGTGAAAGTGCTGCATTCAATATACCAGAAAATTTGGAAAACTTAGCAGTGGCCACTGGACTGGAAAAGGTCAGTTTTCATTCCAGTCCCAAAGAAAGGCAATGCCAAAGAATGCTCAAACTACCACACAATTGCACTCATCTCGCTTGTGGTTTGATGAACCCTTATTGTAAACATATCAATCACAAACAGTTTTTAAGAGCTTTACTAAGATATAATTGACATACCATACAATTCACCCATTTAAAGTATACAATTTAGGACATCCCTGGTGGTCCAGTAGTTAAGAATATGCCTGCTAATCCAGGGGACCTGATTCGATCCCTGGTCCAGGAAGACTCAATATGGATGGGGTGATTAAGTCCATCTGCTCCAGCTACTGAGCCCACACTCTAGAGCCAGCAAGATGCAATGACTGAAGCCTGTGCACCCTAGAGCCAATGCTCCACAATGAGAGAAGCCACCACAATGAGAAGCCTGTGCATGGAAAGTAGAGGACCCAGTGCACAGCAGTGAAGACCTAGCACAACCAAAAACAAATAAATATTTTAAAAATGAAAGTATGCAGTTCAGTTTTTTAGTATATCCTCAGGATTCTGTAACCACTACCACATCTATTTTAGAACATGATCTCTCCCCTAAAAGAAACACCATACCTGTTAGTTGTTACTCCTCACCTCCCTCACACCTCTCCTCAGACCTAAGCAACCAACAGTCTGTTTCATATAAATGCTATCATATACCATGTGTTATTTTGTGGCTGGCTTCTTTCACTTAGCATAAATTTTCAAGGATCATTCATGTTGTAGCAAGTACCAGTACCTCATTCCTTTTTGTTGCTGAATAACCCTGTGTTATATAGATATCCCATGTTTTATTTGTCTATTCATCAGTTGATGGACTTTTAGGGTTTTTTCTACTTTTCGACTATTAAGAATAAAATTGTTATGAACTTTCATGTTTAAGTTTTTGTATGGACATGTTTTCATTACCTTGGAGTGGTATTGCTGTATCATATGGTAATTAAGGGGCTCCCAGGTGGTTCCAGTGGTAAAGAATCCACCTACCAATGCAGGAGACACAAGAGCCATAGTTTGAATCCACACACACCATCCATCCATCCATGGTAACTATACATTTGACTCTTTGAGGAACTGCCAAGCTGTTTTTTCAAGGTGACTGCACCATTAACCACAAATTATCTTAAATATTTCTACAGTTAGTACTTATAGTTAGTATGGGTTTATCATAACTTTTAGGAGATAAGCATTTCAATAGCTTACTAAAATAAGATGAACACCCTTGTAGAAATCACCCAGGTCACACAATAGGACTTTTCCAGCCATCTTAGTATATCCTTCAGATGCCCCAAATCCATCACAGTTCCTAGCTTCTCTCTAAAAATAGCACCATTCTGATAATTGTATTATACATACAGAAGTTTCATAATAGTGATCCTAGAACCACTACCAACACCAAATTATGATTACTGAAAATATTTTCTGCCTGTATTGTCCTCATCCTCTGCACATTTTTTGATAATCATGTTATATCTACATTGTCAGATTGTATAGCTGTTACATACTACAATCTATCTCTTATCTTCATTTAGTCTTAGTTTCTACAAGGGGCTATGTAATCATTTTTACCACTGGTTCTTATGTCAGTGACTCTCTAGTCATTTTGACTGTCTGAAGCTCTTCCTCTAGTAGAATCATTAGCAAAGACTCATGGGAGCAATAATGCCTTGAGTTCCTGTTGTTGTTTAGTTTCTAAGTCGTGTCTGATTCTTTGGGACCCCATGGACTGTAGCCCACCAAGCTCCTCTGTCCATAGGATTTTCTTGGCAAGAATACTAGAGTGGGCTGCCACCTCTTCCTTCAGGGGATCTTCCTTGATCCAGGGATTGAACCCTCATTTCTGGGTCTCCTGATTGATGATGTAAAAAATCAGTTTTTCTGGATATAAAATCCTTGATTCATATATTCTTTTCTTGAGTGTCTTAAATATATACTCCATTTTCTTCTGGCACAAAATGTTGCTATTGAAGTCAATTATACTAGTCTAATGTTATTTTGAAGTTTATGTCATGTGGTGTTCTTGCCTAGATGCCCAAGTATTTTTTTTCTTTTCCTTTAAAGCCAAATAATTTTACTTGATTATATCTTGGTGTTGGTCACTCTGGATCATCATTTTCATATAGTTTTAAGTTGATTCATTTGTTTTTTAAAATCTTTCTGCTTATTTAAAAAAATTTTTTTAATTTTATTATTTATTTATTTTTTACTTTACAATACTGTATTGGTTTTGTCATACATCAACATGAATCCGCCATGGGTGTACACGTGTTCCCAATCCTGAACCTCCCTCCCACCTCCCTCCCCATACCATCCCTCTGGGTCATCCCATTGCACCAGCCCCAAGCATCCTGTATCCTGCATCGAACCTAGACTGGCGATTTGTTTCTTATATTATACATGTTTCACTGCCATTCTCCCAAATCATCCCACCCTCTCCCTCTCCCACAGAGTCCAAAAGAATGTTCTATACACCTGTTTTTTATTCTAGAAATGTTAGGGGAAGCACACTGACTGAACCCGCCCACCCTGGCCAGGCACCATAGTAACTATTAGCATGAGTTGTTTTAGGACAGGAGGTCCTGTAAGGAACAGGGAACTAATAAGCCTCCACCAACCAGAAGAGTTCGGGAAAGGTCAAAAGGAGACATCACCTGTCCGACCACCTCCCAGAATCCTTCTCTTTGGCATCCATCTTGGCGGAACAAGGCGTGCACCACCAGGAAGTACTCTGAGTCAGAATGATTGGCTAAGGACAACCCAGAAACTAATCCCGTCACCATAAAACCCCAGACTGCAAGCCATGTGGCAGAGCTGTTCTCCTGGGTTCCCTTACCCTACTGTTCTCCACCCAGATGCCCTTTCCCAATAAAATCTCTTGCTTTGTCAGCACATGTGTCTCCTCGGACAGTTCATTTCCTAGTGTTGGACAAGAGCCTACAATGGAGATGCTACCTTGAGTAACATTGTTCATATTTATTCTCTCCCCTTGTTTTGTTTTTATTCTTTGAAGACTTCTTTTACCCATGTGTTGGATTTTATTTGCCTGTCTTCAGTATTTGTCATTTTCTCTCAAATCTTTTAAATTTCTTCCTTTTTTATTTAAACAGTGTTCCACCTTTTCATCTTCTTTTTCTTAAAATATCACTTGTGTTGATTTTTTCCTGTGTTGCATCTAGTTTAGTCATTTTTAAAATGATTTTTTTAATGGTATTTCTTTGGGGGTGCTTATATCACTTCATTTTTGAATATTTATAATTCTTGTGTTTTTTCATATATAATATGTTTAATGCCTTTTATCATTTTATGCATTAGTATATTAGAGTATTGATCTGTTTTTTGACTGTGTCTTTCTGGCACGATTTCATTGCTATGTTATTCTGCTTCTTATTCTCTCTCTCTCTTTCTTTCTCTCTCTCTCTCTTTTTTTTTACAATAAATTTGTATGGGATTTGAGTGGCACAGTTTTTTGTTGCCCTTATTTATGTAAAATTAGTTTTGCTAAAATTTTAGGAGGCTTAGTGTAGTTGGTTTTTTGCCTTCACAGAGCTCCCTGTTTCGTTGTTTTTGTATAATGTTAAATCTATCTTGGTTTGCTTTTTGAGATTTCTGGCTTTTTTTCCTATCCCACTTTTATCTGGAGCTTCTTTTTCCTTCTTTTTTGTTTTACCTGCCCTGTTCAGTTTTGACTTCATTTCCAGCAATTTCTCTCCAGTGTGGGACTCTGTGCTAGGAAGGAGCCATGGCTGTTTATTTTCTAGAACATGGGAGTCTGAACTTCTCCAGCCTATATCGACTTCATACTGTGAGGTCCTTACACTCACTTACTATTGGAATGGGCAAAACCCCTCTTGGCTTCAGACATTGTTTTCAAATTGGCCCTTACCACTTTCAAGTGAATACCTATTGGCTATTTTAGGGATTTCTTCTTAAGTCTGTCAGATGCTCCATTGTTTCCCTCTTTTTTTTCTTATATGAATGCTAATGGCTCTTAGTGGTTTGTGTCCATCTGCTTGTAGTTTCACCTGCTATATGTCTGAAGTTTTCTTTAGTAAAATGTCAGAGAAACATCACCGAATTCAACAAGAGAGCTAGGTCCATAGTTGGACACTTTGCTATAAAGTTTGTTGTAAATATTTTTCAAAGGCCTTGGGTTTTATTGTCTAATTATTCTATTTTTGTATGGGAATTGGGGAAGATATAAAAACTGAGCCACTGAGATTTCCCTGGTGGTCCAGTGGTCAAGAATCTGCCTGCCAATGCAGGGGACACGGTTTTAATCTCTGGTCCAGGAACTAAGATCCCACATACTGCAAAGACAGCTAAGCCTGTGTGCCACAACTTCTGAAACCTAGGAGCCCTAGAATCCATGCTTTACAACAGGAGAAGCCACCACAATGAGAAGCCCACGTACTGCAACTGAGAGTAGCCCCCACTTGCTGCAACTAGAGAAAGCCCGAGCCCAACAACGAAGAGCCCGTTCACTGTAAGGAAGACCTCATGCAGCCAAAAATAAATATAAATAAATTAAAAAACATTAAACAAATAGAAACTATGCCACTATAATCACTGTTGCTATCTTCCCAGAATCTAGGTATATATTTGTATTTTTGCTGAGAAGTCTAATCTGTGGCTTCCTTCTTGGGGATACTCTCTCTCAGATCACTTGTTCTGAGGAAAGTCAGCTGCCATCTTGGGAGAACACTCAGGCAGTCTCAGAGAGGTCAACCTGGCAACAAACTGAAAACTCCAGTCAACAGCCTGTGGGAGACTATGTCCTGCCAACAATCACATGAGTGAGTTTGGAAGTGCATCTTCCCCAGTCAGGCATTCAGGTGACCACAGCCCCTGCCAGCCAATTGACTGCAACCTCATGAGAAACTCTGAACCATAACCACTCACCTAAACTGATCCTGGATTCCCAATCCTCAAAAACTATGAGATAACAAATATTTGCTGCTTTAGGCAAGTAATTTTGGGGATTTTTTTTTTTTTTACTCAGTAAGCAATAACAAATACAATTATGAACAAATGATCCCACTTTGTGGGCCTAGCTCTCTTACTGAGCTCAGTGATGTTTCTCTAACATTTTATTAAAGAAAATTTCAAACATACATCAAAATCAAAAGATTTTATAGAGAACACCTATGCCCACCACATAGATTTTATCACTCTTTTCCTGTGACTTTTAATGACATCATGTAGAGCTTATAGGAAAACATTCTGTTAGTAATATGTCAAAATGTTTACAGAAACATGGACTCCAGGACCACCACTTTCCAAAGCAAAATGTTCCTCCTATTAAGTATTTCTTTTTATTTCAGCTCAGTTCAATCGCTCAGTCATGTCCGACTCTTTGTGACACAATGAACTGCAGCACGCCAGGCCTCCCTGTCCATCACCAACTCCTGAAGTTCACTCCAACTCATGTCCATCGAGTCGGTGATGCCATCCAGCCATCTCATCCTCTGTCATCCCCTTCTCCTCCTGCCCCCAATCCCTTTCAGCATCAGAGTCTTTTCCAATGAGTCAACTCTTCGCATGAGGTGTCCAGAGTACTGGAGTTTCAGCTTTAGCATCATTCCTTCCAAAGAACACCCAGGACCGATCTCCTTTGGAACGGACTGGTTGGATCTCCTTGCAGTCCAAGGGACTCTCAAGAGTCTTCTCCAACACCACAGTTCAAAAGCATCAATTCTTCGGTGCTCAGCTTTCTTCACAATCCAACTCACATCCATACATGACCACTGGAAAAACCGTAGCCTTGACTACACGGACCTTTGTTGGCAAAGTAATGTCTCTGCTTTTGAATATGCTATCTAGGTTGGTCATAAGTTTTCTTCCAAGGAGTAAGTGTCTTTTAATTTCATGGCTGCAGTCACCATCTGCAGTGATTTTGGAGCCCCCCAAAATAAAGTGTGCCACTGTTTCCACTATTTCCCCATCTATTGGTCATGAAGTGATGGGACCAGATGCCATGACCTTAGTTTTCTGAATGTTGATCTTTAAGCTAACTTTTTCACTCTCCTCTTTCACTTTCATCAAGAGGCTTTTTAGTTCCTCTTCATTTTCTGCCATAAGGGTGGTGTCATCTGCGTATCTGAGGTTATTGATATTTCTCCCAGCAATCTTGATTCCAGCTTGTGTTTCTTCCAGCCGAGCGTTTCTCATGATGTACTCTGCATATAAGTTAAATAAGCAGGGTGACATTATACAGCCTTGACGTATTCCTTTTCCTATTTGGAACCAGTCTGTTGTTCCATGTCCAGTTCTAATTGTTGCTTTCTGACCTGCATACAGGTTTCTCAAGAGTCAGGTCAGGTGGTCTGGTATTCCCTCTTTCAGAGGGAACTTTCTTTCAGAATTTTCCAGTTTGTGGTAATCCACACAAAAGCTTTGGCAAAGTCAATAAAGCAGAAATGTATGTTTTTTTCTGGAACTCTTTTGCTTTTTCAATGATCCAGGAGATGTTGACAATTTGATCTCTGATTCCTCTGCCTTTTCTAAAACAAGCTTGAACATTCGGAAGTTCGCAGTTCACGTATTCCTGAAGCCTGGCTTGGAGAATTTTGAGCATTACTTTACTTGCGTGTGAGACAAGCGCAATTGTGCGGTAGTTTGAGCATCCTTTGGTATTGCCTTTCTTTGGGATTGGAATGAAAACTGACCTTTTCCAGTCCTGTGGCCACTGCTGAGTTTTCCAAATTTGTTGGCATATTGAGTGCAGCACTTTCACAGCTCATCTTTCAGATTTGAAATAGCTCAACTGGAATTCCATCACCCCCACTAGCTTTGTTTGTGGTGATACTTCCTAAGGCCCACTTGACTTCACATTCCAGGATGTCTGGCTCTAGTTGAGTGATTACACCATCGTGACATGTTCTTATCTTGAATCAAAATTCATTTTATTGAATTTTCCATCTGTTGATCCTTCCATCATGCCATGGTGAATAAATCTGTTCTCTTTCCAAAGTGGTAGCCCTTTGACTAGTTGGAGACAAGTGGTAAGACTTCTCTGAATCCCCCTCTCACCCAAGTCCATTTATTGCCCTTTCCTTATTCTCCTGCTCTGTTGTTTCTCAGCTAGTTCTGGCTGATGGGAAGCTCTAGTAGAAGGTTGTAGGGTGAGAAGCGAAGATATTCATATCTCTTTCTGCCCTGGGTGGTATCTCCAACATTGACTGCATCTATTCCACGGCTTCTTTATCAGACTGACAGGCCTGCCATAGTTTCAGCTTCTACAAGGTGATCCTGGCCCCAGTAATACCACTTCTTCATTAAAAAAATATATATATATATATATATATAATTGTATTTATTTATTTGTTTTTGGCTGTGCTAGGTCTTTGTTGCGGTGCGGGCTTTTCTTTAGTTGCAGTGTATGGACTTCTTATTGCAGTGGCTTCTCTTGTTGTGGAGCACAGGCTCTAGGGCACACAGGCTTCAGTAGTTGTGGTGTCTGGCCTCAGTAGTTGTGGTTCCCAGGCTTTAAAGCACAGGCTCAATAATTGTGGCACACAGGCTTAGTTGCTCTGTGGCATGTATGATCTTCGCAGATCAGGGGTTAACCCATGTCTCCTGCGTTGGCAGGTGGATTCTTTACCGCTGAGCCACTAGGGAAGCCCACTGCTGCTTCCTTTTGTTCCTCCAGTCTAGGTGTAGTAGAGTCTTCCTGCTGTTAATAATCTCCGGGACTGCCTCACCATCCACTCTTGGCTTATCTCCATTAGCTGTGTAATAAATTTCCTATATTAAATTTCCTCTGTTTCATTACTTAGAGTGCTTTCTGCTTTTCTGGTTAGATCCTGACTGATATAGGGGTATACCACATAGTTTTTCAAATTTATTCTAAGAGGGTACATGTAGTGCTTACTGCAATCATCTATGATTTCTCCCAGAGACAGGAAATTATATTTCATGAATTTGTGTGGTCATATCTGTGTCCTGCCACCCATGTAATGCTTGGAGGTATAAGAGAAACTTGTTTTCAGAGATGCAGTTGGAATTAGATGAGGATAATTTGCAAGGATATTGCAATACCAAGAAAATGTATTGAATATATTAATGAATTAAAACTTTAGGAAGGAAGTCTTTGGAGTGATATCTAATAAATAAAATTAGACAAAACTTCATAACCAAGGAGGAATTAGAATATTAAAGTCAGGCAGATGACCAAAAAGCCGAATGTCCATTGAAAATTTCCCTTCAATAAGGAGGGAAAAAGGCCCAGTCATGTTAAATTGTAAACAGCAGTACTATCATATGACTCACTGCAACTGTTTAAAAAACAACATGGAAATCAAAGCATTGCCCATTAATAAGTAGTGCTTCTCATTATATTACATGGGTTAAATATTCTCTTTATTATAATTTTTAAAATATCTCAACAATGTATCATTTTATTTTCTTTCATCTCCTTCTGTACTGCAGGTGCTGAATAAGTAATAGGAATTAGGGAAGAATGAGGAATAAATATATGAATTTCAAAAAATGTTCCTGGAAATCATCATGCAACAATGATCTCAACCTTAAATAAAATAGTGGAATAAATATTTAAAAAGAAAAAATGTGCAAGCCTTTAAAGGATGAAGGAATTCTGACTAATCAACAGCAGTGATTAATTATAAATAGTGGACATTGCCAGATTGGCGTGTGTGGTTTTCTGGGGGGTTTTTGGATTTTAAATTCCAGGAACAAAAAGAAAAGAAGTACTAGATATTCTAGATTGGGCGGTCAGTAAAGCATTGTAAGCTAACATCTTGTGAAATCTCAATTACGAAATTAATTTATAGTATTTCCAGGTGAGAGTGATAACTGGAAACTTTAAAAGAAGGTTTAGAGGAATAAATGAGCAATGACAGGGAATTTTTTGTAATTTTTTTATTGTGAAATAAGCATTTATATAATAGAAATGCATTGTTTGAAGAAAAATCTGAAATGAACACCCAGGTCAAGAATTAGCACATTGCCAGTAGCATAGAACCTTACCTTGTTTCCAGTTTCCATTACAACTCCCCATCCCCAGAGATAACTATTATTCTGACTTTTACGACAATCATGTCCTTGCTTTTCTTGACAGTGTCACCCTCTCTATGAATTCTCTAGCAGGCAAGTAGCTTTGCCTGTTTTTGAACTTTATGTATATGAAATCACATTTGATATATTCTTTTGTATATGGTTTTTTTTGGGGGGAGGGGGCTGTGGGATCTCAGTTTACTAACCAGGGACTAAACCCCAGGTCACCGCAGTGAAAGCACTGGATCCAAACCACTAGATCACCAGGGAACTCACATGTATCTGGCTTCTTTTTATTCAATATTATTTTGTTATATTGTGTGAGTGTATGTCTCATTTTCATTGCTATATGATATCCCATTTTGGTATATACCAGAATTTAGCTATCCCATTGTTGTGTATTAATTTTGTTGTAGTAAACAACCCTTTAATTTCACTGGCTTACAATAACAAACACTTGTTTCATGCTCTTGGTATTGTAAACTGTATCAGCTTTAGTTCTTTTCTATGTGTTTTTTCATTCCAAGAAACAGAATAAAGCAGCAAACTCTGTCTAGGACATGCCTTTTTGTGGAAGAGATAAAAGCAATAGCTCTGAAAGAAACTCGTGAGTCTAATACATGTCTACTCTGCCCATAGTCAATTGGCCAAGGCATATCTCATGGCCAAACCAAAAGCTAATTAGGTGGTATGCATAACCCTTCCACAGGAGGCATGGAAGTCACATGGTGGGGAAAGATGTATAGTTTTCTAAATAGGAAATATGGTATAATTCATCACCACTATCAATGTTCTTGTATTGGTTGTCACAAACCATCTTACTGTGAGTTTCCTTGTATATGTAGCCTTGTACAACTGAGCATGAATTTCTTCAGGAATGGAATTGCTAGTTATGTGTATTTTCTCTTTTTTTAACTTTTTATTTTATATTATAGTATAGTCAATTAAGAATGTTGTAATAGTTTCAGGTGGTCAGCAAAAGGACTCACTCAATCATACATGTACATGTATCCACTCTCCTCCAAACTCCCCTCCTATCCAAGCTGTCACATATCATTGAGCAGAGTTCCCTGTGCTAGACACTAGGACCTTGTAGGTTATCCATTTTAGGTATAGCATGTTGATCCCAAATTCTCTAACTATCCTTTCCCCAAATCCTGCTCTGGAAACCATAATCTTGTTCTCTAAGTCCATGAGTCTGTTTCTGTTTTGTAAATTAATTTCATTTGTATCATGTCTATTTAGATTCTTCATGTAAGGGATGTCACATGATATTTCTCCTCTGACTTACTTCACTCACTATGACAATCTCTAGGTCCATCCACGTCGCAGCAAATGGCATTATTTCATTTTTTGTAAATGACTGAGTTATATTCTATGATATAAATGTACTACATCTTCTTTATCCATTCCTCTGTCAATGAGCATTTAGGTTGCTTCCATGTCTTGGCTAGTGTAAACAATACTGCAATGAACATTGGGGTAAATGTATCCTTTTGGACCATGTTTTTCTCTGGGTATATGCCTTGCCGCTGCTGCTGCTGCTAAGTCGCGTCAGTCATGTCTGACTCTGTGCGACCCCACAGACGGCAGCCCACCAGGCTCCGCCATCCCTGGGATTCTCCAGGCAAGAACACTGGAGTGGGTGGGTATATGCCTTAACCCTAATATTTATTTATTTTGGTAGCACCAGGTCTTAGTTGGTGGCATGTGGGATCCTTTTTAGTTGTGGCACGTGGAATCTTTAGTTGCAGTGTGCAGAATCTTAGTTGTGGTATGTGAACTCTTAGTCACGCCATGCGGGATATAGTTCCCTGACCAGGATCAAACCCAGGCCCCCTGCACTGGGGGCACAGAGTGTTAGCCACTGGACACCAAGGAAGCCCCTAGATGTATATTTTCAACTTTACTACACATGCCTGTTTTTCAAAATGGTTTTACATACCAACCAACAGTGTACAAGAGTTCCAAATGTGCCACATCCTCACTAACTGTAGGCGGAAGTTTTGAATTTTAGGAACGTATTCTGGTGAGTAAATGGTTATAGCTTATTGTGATTTTAATTTGTGTTTTCCTAAATATTAAAGAGATTGAACACTGCTTTACACACTAATTGACTAGGAATTTAAAAAATACCTATTCAGATCTTTTGTCCATTTTTCTCCCACTCTATTGTTTCCTGTTTCACTTATCAAGGTATCCTTTGATGAGTAGAAATTTTTAACGTTGATGATGTCCAATATAAAATTTTCTTTCAGTCATGCTTCTTTCTCATGTTTAAGAACATTTATAGTCCAAATTTCTAAAGATATTTCCATTGCTATGTTCTTTTTGTTTTGCCGCTCACATTTAGGTCTATAATACATCCAGGATTGACTTTTAAATATGAGTACGGATCCAGTTTTACTGGTTTCTCTATACAGATTCCTGATTGATTGGCACTATTTATTGATAAATTGCATTACTGCTGAAACCATACAACTCAGATTGGGACTTGAACCCATGGTATTTTAATTGAGATCACATACGTGGTCTCAGAATTTAATGAAGCTCAGGTTCTTGATGTCTCATCACAGAAGGAATTCAGTGAGAGACAAAGTGATAGGTAAGAAGTGAACTTGTTTAGAGAGAAACACACTCCATGAAAGTGTGGGCCATCTCAGAAGGCAGGAGGCCCCCAAATATGGCATGGTTAGTTTTTCACAGGCTAATGAGTGGGAGAATTATTTTAATTATTTGGGGAAAGGAGCAGAGATTTCCAGGAGTTGGGCCAATGCCCATTTTTCCCTCTTTGATGGTCAGCCTCAGAGCTGTCATGGTGCTGGTGGGTGTGTCAGTGTATTAAGTGAATGTATGAGGCTCAAGGTCCACTGGAAGTCAAATATTCTGCCATCTTGGACCTAGTTGGTTCTAACCAGTATTTTTTAAAGTAATTTTATTTATTTATCTTTGAGGATGCTGCATGGTCTTTTACCTAATTGCAGTGAGTGGGGGCTACTCTCTGGCTGTGGTGTGTGGGCTTCTCCTTGCTGTGGTTTTTCTTGTTGCAGATCATGGGCTGTAGGGTGCATGGGCTTCAGTAGTTGCAGTACATGAGCTCATTAGTTGTGGCTCGCAGGCTCTAGACCAAAGACTCAATAGTTGTGGCTCACGGGCTTAGTTGCTCTGCGGCAGGTGGGATCTTCCTGGATCAGGGATCGAACCCATGTGCCCTGCATTGGCAGGTGGATTCTTTATCACTGAGGCACCAGAGAAGCCCCAGTTCTAACCAGTTTTTATCAAGTCATATGGCTATGTCATTCTTTTAAAGGTTGTACCCTGTGCTCTTCCCTCCTATTTCACTCCTATTATCAGATATCCAGCATTGACACACTCTGGCATCTAGTGTCAATGTCTGCTGCAGAGTTCTCTCTTGTTGATTGGGTATATGTCAATAACACACTATCTTAATTATTATAACTTTATAATAGATGTTGGTATTCCAGAACAACTCCTTTTTCTTTTTCAAAAGAACCTTGGCTCTCTTTGGCTTTTTGTATATCCCTAAAAATGTTAAGCTTGTAAGTGCCACAAAATTTTTAAGAGTGTTGACTAGGATTGCATTGAATCCATAAATTGCTTTAGAGAGAATTGACATCGTTACTAAATAATGAACTCTAAACCACGAACTTGGCATATTTCTCTATTAGATTGTTTTAACACCTCCCTCTTTTATACTTTTTCCCATAGAAGTCTTACATATCTTTTATATCTAGAAGATTGTGTGGTGTATAAGAGGTACTCCATAAATGTTTGTTGAATAAATGAATAGGTAGATGGATAGAGACCACAAGTAGATTAGTAGCTGCCAAGGGCTGGAGGGAAAAGAATGAGAGTGACCAATACTGGACACAGAGTTTCTTTGGTGGGTAATGAACATGTTCAGGATTTAGATAGTGGTGATGATATGGTTTTTCCTGTGGTCATGTATGGATGTGAGAGTTGGACTGTGAAGAAGGCTGAGCGCTGAAGAATTGATGCTTTTGAACTGTGGTGTTGGAGAAGACTCTTGAGAGTCCCTTGGACTGCAAGGAGATCCAACCAGTCCATTCTAAAGGAGATCAACCCTGAGATTTCTTTAGAAAGAATGATGCTAAAACTGAAGCTCCAGTACTTTGGCCATCTCATGCGAAGAGTTGACTCATTGGAAAAGACCCTGATGCTGGGAAGGATTGGGGGCAGGAGGAGAAGGGGAAGACAGAGGATGAGATGGCTGGATGGCATCACGGACTCAATGGACGTGAGTCTGAGTGAACTCCGGGAGTTGGTGATGGACAGGGAGGCCTGGTGCACTGCGATTCATGGGGTCGCAAACAGTCGGACACGACTGAGCGACTGAATGGAACGGATGATTGCACAACCTAAAACTCTTTGAATTATACATGGTACAAGGGTGAATTTTGTATATAAATTATATCTAGAATTTTTAAAAGGGGTTCACAAAGGAGAGTAAGAGGAAACAGCTTCAGTGGAAACATGTGAGAAGTCAATGGTAATGTAAGGGGTATAAAGATGTTTGAGCCGTTTGATTCTGTAATCCTACTTTCAAAAATCAATTCTAAAAATTAAAAATGAAGTGTAGACACATATGTTAACCACAGTGTTATTTTAACAATGAAAAAAATTAGAAATAGCCTAGGCATTATGGGGCTGAAACCGTTTACCTTATTGGGCTTGAACCCATGTTCTGGAACTTGAATCCAGCCAAAACTCAGACTGGGACTTGAACCCATGTGCTTGAAACTCAGTTCAGTTCAGTTCAGTTCAGTTTCTCAGTCATGTCCGACTCTTTGCAACCCCATGAATTGCAGCACGCCAGGCCTCCCTGTCCATCACCAACTCCCGGAGTTCA
>SJXQ01005739.1:155287-183414 GCA_006408695.1 Aepyceros melampus
ATTCCCATCTCTTTCAGAATTTTCCACAGTTTATTGTGATCCACATAGTCAAAGGCTTTGGTATAGTCAATAAAGCAGAAATAGATGTTTTTCTGGAACTCTCTTGCTTTTTCCATGATCCAGCGGATGTTGGCAATTTGATCTCTGGTTCCTCTGCCTTTTCTAAAACAAGTTTGAACATCTGGAATTTCATGGTTCACGTATTGCTGAAACTTGGCCAAAATCTTGCTGTGACTCACTCCACAAACTTTTAATTAGAATAACTCATCTGATGTCTGGACTTCCTAATGGCCTGGGACATATCTTGGGCTTTTACTTATAGCTTATTTATAGTTAAGCAAGCTTACTTTATTCCAGGACATTCCAGTAGCTTTCTTGAGCTATCGTTAACTTACAGTGGTCTCCTAAAGTTTCCTAGGTTTCCCTCTCTATCTGTGATCCCCTACTGGGACTTCTACTACTGCTGCTGCTGCTGCTGCTGCTAAGTCACTTCAGTTGTGTCCAACTCTGTTCGACCCCATAGATGGTAGCCCACCAGGCTCCTCTGTTCCTGGGATTCTTCAGGCAAGAGTACTGGAGTGGGTTGCCATTTCCTTCTCCAGTGCATGAAAGTGAAAAGTGAAAGTCAAGTTGCTCAATCACATCTGACTCTTCGCGACCCCAGTGACTGCAGCCCAGTAGGCTCCTCTGTCCATGGGATATTCCAGGCAAGAGTATTGGAGTGGCTTGCCATTTCCTTCTCTGGGACTTCTACAACTACCTGTATAACTATGCTATTCTATCCTTATCCAAAAGAGTTGAATAAATTATTATAAACCTACATGACAGAGAAGGCAATGGCAACCCACTCCAGTACTCTTGCCTGGAAAATCCCATAGTCGAAGGAGCCTGGTAGGCTGTAGTCCATGGAGTTGCGAAGAGTCAGATATGACTGAGCGACTTCACTTTGACTTTTCATTTCCATGCATTGGAGAAGGAAATGGCAACCCACTCCAGTGTTCTTACCTGGAGAATCCCAGGGATGGGGGAGCCTGGTGGGTTGCCGTCTATGGGGTCGCACAGAGTCAGACATGACTGAAGCAATTTGGCAGCAGCAGTAGCAAACCTACATGATGATCATTAAAATATTTTTGAAGAATTTTTAATAATGTGGAAAAACATATATACTACATTATGTTTTAGAAATCAATGATCAGAATTATAAATCAAATTGTTTTTAAAAATCTATAGTAGGGCTTCCCTGATGACTCAGTGGTAAAGGATCTGCCTGCCAGTGCAGGAGACCTGGGTTCAATCCCTGGTCCAGGAAAATCCCACATGCCTCAGAACAGCTAAGCCTGTGTGCCACAGTTATTGAGCCTGTGCTCTAGACTCCAGGAACTGCAACTACTGAACCCATGTACTACAACTACTGAAGCCTATGCACCCAGGATCCTGTGCTCTGCAACGAGAAGCCACTGCAATGGGAAGCCAGCACACTGCAACCATAGAGTAGCCCCTGCTTGCCACAACTAGAGAAAAAGCCCGCACAACAAAGACCCAACACAGTTTAGTTCAGTTCAGTCTTTCAGATGTGTCTGACTCTGCAGCCCCATGGACTGCAGCATGCCAGGGTTCCCTGTCCTTCACCAAATCCCAGAGCTTGCTCAAACTCATGTCCATTGAGTCAGTGATGCCACCATCCAACCTCTGTGGCCCCCTTCTCCTCCTGCCTTCAGTCTTTCCCAGCATCATGGTCTTTTCCAATGAGTCAGTTCTTCGCATCAGGTGGCCAAAGTATTGGAGCTTCAGCACAGCCAAAAGTAAATAAATGAATTTGTTTTTAAAAATCTATAGTAAAACAAGATAGGAAGAAGATGCACCCAAATACTATCAGTGGTCATCTCTACATTATAAGATTGTGTTTTTTTTGTGGGGGGGGGGGGAGGGGGCTGTGCATTGTGGCATCTGAGATCCTAGTTCCTTGGCCAGGGACTGAACCCATGAGCTTAGAGCTGAAGCTCGGAACTACCTGGGAACTACTGAACCACCAGGGAAATCCCATGATTTTAAGGTCTTTATCTAATTTTCTATAACGAACACATAGTAATACTTTTTGAACTGGAAAAAGAGCAGTGTGTACTGAAAAAAAAATCATTATCTTGAAGGTAGATAGTGTTAAAAGCTAAAAGGAAGGGTATAATGTCAAGTATGTGTTCTTAGTTCCCCATTTGATTACATTCCGAGAAAGAGTTCTTAAGTCATTGTTGAATATGTGCCGGAGAGACCTCTGGATTGGAATTGCAGCTGTTATCTTCTACATTTAGGATGTTTGTGATGGCTGAGTTGCTAATGTTTTTCAGGCTGGTATGTCTCATTTATCTGGGTTGATAGAACTGAGGTAGTTCTTGAGTGGGAGTGGTATAGTCTTACAGCATTTTTGTTTTTTTTTTAAGTGATTTCCCTGAGGAAGAGAGAGAATTGATAACTCCTACTCATCCTTCAACTCTTGTTCAGGTATTCTGTCCTTCAGGAAAACTCTGTCCCACCACCCACCCTAGACTGAGTTAGATATGTTACTTAGCTCTCATACTTACCACTATCTTTGTATCCACTGCATTGAGTCATAATGATTGGTTTTGGAGTCTGTCTTTATCAGGCTATCCTCTTTAAGGGAGAATCAGGCTTTGCTCAACTTTGTACCCAGTCATCACGTGCATGGTTAGTATTTGGTATGTCTGATGAATAAATGGGGAGTGAATGCATGAATAATCAAGAGTCTGTACAAGATGGCAGGCTGGTGAGAGTGGAACAGGATGTGATGGGATATTCAGAGAGGGGATTTGGCAAGTGGTCACACTGGGGGGTTAAGGGAATGTGTATCAGATTTTAGAGGTGAAACTCTCGGACAGACCAAACGGCACACTGGGAAAGCCTCCCCTTTGATGATACCTGCCAAGAGGGAATGACAGGGATTTCTATGGTGGAAAGATAGTTTCTTAAGCCAGTGTTTTCACAGTCACAGGGCTGCCAACATCACAACCACTGTGTGCTAACTTATAATACAGATTTCTGGGCCTCCTCTCAAGCCCTTCTAGTTTCTGGTACTGGGTTCAAGGAAGCTGCCTTTGATTGGCTCCCCAGGCGGTATCCTAAAGTGAGGGTCCTCTGGAGTAGGTGTTGAGTGCTAGAATCTGAACCCTCTGTAATAATTTGTTGTGCAAAACTGTGTGCGAAGCTCCTACCCATACAACAGACACTGGGACTTTACCCTCAGAGATCTGTGCTCAGTAAGTTTAGGATGAATCCTGAGAATACATGTACTTAAAAAATATGTGTAAGCCCAGCAAGCATAGAATCTATTTGGACATTCCTAGGTGTCCAGTTTGACTGAGATTTTTTTTCTCCAATGATTGATGAAAATAGTCTTAGAAATATCCAATTTGTTATATATTTTGGCTACTCTGTGCAGTGTCCTGAGTATTGTGAGAAATTAGACATAGCTTTTATGTTTAACATTCCTATAGTTAGAAAAAAAAGATGTGTGAAAATAATTGTTGCAGTGGCACAGCTCTCATATTCACCTGCTGGCACCTTCTAATAAGGACCTTAGAATAGGAGAGATCAGGATCCAGCAGTGGGTGCTGGGATGAAGCCCTATCATTGAGTCCAAAGAACATAATTTTGGGGTTGGTTTCTGACGGTCCCAAAGTGAGGGGTCAGGACATGGTTGCAGGATTTCTCATCAATGTGAGGCAGGAGGTAGATGGACCCCCACCCCCACCCCAAAGCTATTGGAGATTCACAGGACAGTTCAGACAGGAGGCTGAGCCCTGCCCAAACCACATATTTCTCATTCTCAAAGTCAGGAAACCTCCCCAACCACACATGTGCAGAAAGGCTCCTTAGAGGTCAAAGGAGAGTGATGCTAAGGGAGGCTCTACCCATAGGCCTTTTCAGTAGAGCCCATCTTGGCTAAGAGATGTGAGTGCGCACATGGGGGGATCCAGATATACCAAATATGGACTCTGAGCCCGACAAATCAAACTGATTGGCCAAGGAGACCCAGGAGAAATGCCCCATAAAAGTGACTCAGATCACCACATGGGCACAATTCAGGGGTTCTCCTTGAGTCTGCCCTTGTGTCTACCAACACATGATGCTTAGTCACTAAGTCCTGTCTGACTCTTTTGCAACCCCATGACGGTAGCCTGCCAGGTTCCTCGGTCTATGGGGATTCTCCAGGCAATAATACTGGAGTGGGTTGCCTTGCCCTCCTCCAGCGAATGTTCCCCAACCCAGGGACTAAACCCCGGTCTTCTGCATTGGCAGGCAGATTCTTTATCACTGAGCTACCATAGGTAGCCATAGGTAAATACAAACTTCTAATGTTAACTCCCTCTGTTGGAGAGTTGCTTAACATAGCTATACATTATGCTTTCCTCTGTTACCTTTAGTTTCATCATAGAATCTTGGCTCATTTTATCCTCTCTTACAGCTGGCATATCATCAGTGCCAATTAGCTTGGCCTTGTATTTCACATCATCACCTTTGAATCTGGCCAAAAGATATTCATCTGTCTTTTCGGTGCCTTTCTTCTCTTCCTTTCCCTTTTCTCTATTCACACATACTGTACTATTTTTCCCTCCTAATAAATACTTTGTTTCACTATGTTCTATCTTTGTGGAAATTCTTTTCTGCAAAGCTGAAGGGCCAGGGCCTTGTCACTGACCACTGGTCTAGTGACTAGTCTAGTGGCTAGGATTTGGTGCTTTCACCACTTCAATCCAGCCTCAATCTCTGGCCAGGAACCAAAGACCCATTTCAGGCTGCTGAAGGCTGAAGCCACCTGAGATCAAGTGCAGAGACTGGCCAACAAGTAGAAGAGAGAGTCCTTTGAATCAGTGTAAGCAATGCTGCAAGAAAGGGTGGGTTGAAACTGTGTAAGGGGTCAGAGCTTTGGCTGAGAAATAGGCTCCAGGGGAAAGCTGCAATCTTGGAAGGAAACTGGAATGAGAACCAATAACCTAGGCCAGAAGTCTTCATCTGGACTGCCCTTGGAGGGGTAAACAAGAAGACTCAATTCGGTGTTCCTGCAGACATCCAAGACTGTTCACGCTAGGCTGAGGGCAGAAGATACATCCTCATTAGAAGAA
Organism: Aepyceros melampus; assembly: GCA_006408695.1. Taxonomy (NCBI): domain Eukaryota; kingdom Metazoa; phylum Chordata; class Mammalia; order Artiodactyla; family Bovidae; genus Aepyceros; species Aepyceros melampus. The sequence goes on from SJXQ01005739.1 coordinate 160,423, forward strand.
AAGAAACAGAAATCGTGGCAGGCAAGGTCTTCATTGGAGCTGGTGGGACAACATCTGCAAGAGCATGCTTCAGTGCCTACAGATGTCTGAGAGAGGGGCTGGAGCAAGCAGGAAGCAGTTCATGAAAGAGTGCAATTTCTGCATAAGTCAGATATAGATCCAATTGGATGAGTTAACAAAAGAATAGGGGGAAACAAAAGATTCATGGAGGAGTGAGAATTTGAAAAGAGTTTGAGAAATCAATGCTAAGTATGAAAAATGAAACTTACTGGTCTAAGTTAACAAGGTCACATCTGGATCCCTTCTCATGATTCAAATTATGTAAGCAATTCATCAAAATTGTAGCCTAGTGACAGTTATTTTCACTATTTGTATGCAATGGAATCCTAGATTTTTTTTCAAAAATCTGAAACCAAGCTGGAACCTTTGGGGGGCCCTCCTGGGTACATATCCTCTCTGTGTTCCCCATTTCTTGTTTGTAGGGAATAGGCTTCAGCCCCCTAGACCTTCCCTGAGTTCCAGAGGGCAAATTCAAACAGTTGCTAATCAGGGAAGTGAAAGATTGCAGAAACGAAGGAGGAGCAGCCAAGAAACATTGTGTGCTCAGTGGCTAAATCTCGTCCAACTCTTTGTGACCCCAGGGACTGTTAACCACCAGGCTCAGACTCTGTCCATGGGATTTCCTAGGCAAAAATACTGGAGTGGGTTGCCATTTCCTTTTCCATGGGATCTTCCTGACCCAGAGATGGAACCCATGTCTCCTTCATTGGTAGGCATATTCTTTACCACTGAGCCACCTGGGAAGTCCAAGAATTCATACAGGGAATCAAAATAGGGTGAAAATCCTTTTGGGTTTATAGTAGCTGAAACATAAAAGAATAGGCTGAGATTTCAGCAACATAATTTGGCCCCCTTCCCCCTTGGTACTTTATCCAGGTCATCACAACAGTGTTCTGTTAATTCTAATTAATATGCTGCTTCATAACTGCAAGCTGCACAGCCTGAAGTCCTGTAATTCTTGTCATTGCAATGGAACAAGTCCTGTAAGAGTCAGTACGTTTAAAATAAAAAGAAATGACAGAAAGGACAACTCCCACCCGCTTTACTGGGAGAAGTGGGGAAAACGTCGTGATATTATATGTCACTACTGTTAATGAACATGGTCATTTGCGCCCACACTTTCTCTTATTCATATTAGTATTGGCCTTTAGGCAGGCATATATCCCAAAGTGACTCTTGGCTTTGCTTTTACAACAAATATTTTCAAGTATTTACTCGATCCAGGATCCTTCTACTAGGTGTGTTTACTTCATATATCTTAATTCTCTTAATGGAACACGTAAGAACACAAATTAAGTCAGTGACTTACCATGTAAGAAGACTCAGCAAATTTTACTTGTTTCTTCTCCAGGAGAAGTTTATGTTAAAATTTAAGCAACCACAAAACTGACAAAGGACTTGTATTTAGGATATATAAGGAATTCTCAAACTCAATAGCATAAATCAACTATACTTCAATTTAGGGCAAGGTCCTGGTTCCTCAGGAAGGGATATACATAATAATATGTTTGAGTTTTGCAGGAGCTGAGGCCCCCATCCAGGTGGAGGATGATAACACCACCCTGTTATGTCACCTCTAACCAATCTGAAGAAAGCCACAGAGACACACCCTGCAGCCCTCAATTTTGCCCATAAAAACTCTTGCCTGAAAATTATTGAGGAGTTTGGGTTTTTTGAACCTGAGCCACCCGTTCCTCCTTGCTTGGTCCTGCAATAAAATTTTCTCTGCTCCAAATTCTTTGGAATGTTTATTTGGTTTCACTGTGTGACACAAACTTGTGTTTGGTAACAATTTATGAATATATACTATTTTATTTTAGTGACTTTTTTTCCTGGTATAGAGACAAGAAAGAAGGCAGCAGGGCACAACAGTTAAAAGAATGACACAGCTATTGAGGATATGACAAAAATTGGTTAGCACCAACTAGGCCCAAGATGGCAGAAGATTTGACTTCCAGTGGCCCTTGAGCCTCATTATATGCTCATTGTAATACATTAGCATGCTAAATGACTCACCCAAAGGTGCCATGATAGTTTCAAGGCTGTTCATAAAGGCCAAAAATGTAGGTGGTGCCCAACTCCTGGAAATTACCATCCCTTCTCTGAAATAGTTGAAATAATCCTCCTCCTTATTACTGTATGAAATTACCCAGCCCATAAGAACTAACAAGCCCAAATGCCAAAGCTTTCTTTCACTGTCTAAGAGAGATTGCATTCTGCCTATAGCATGTGTATCTCTCTAAATAAACTTGCTTTCACTTTACTCTGGCTTGCTCTTGAATTCTTTCCTACATGAAGTCAAGGACCCTCACTTGGCAGCCCATCCCAGGAACTAACCCCAGATCTGGGAAGTAACCATCATCTTGTTTCCCCTTCTCCTGTAACATAATCTTACTATATGTACACAAGTAGCTCAGTTAGTAAAGAATCTGCTTGCAATGCGGGAGACCCCAGTTCAATCCCTGGGTCAGGAAGATCCCCTGGAGAAGGGATAGGCTACCCACTCCAGTGTTCTTGGGCTTCCCTTGTGGCTCAGCTGGTAAAGAATCTGCCCGCAGTGTGGAAGACCTGGGTTCGATCCCTGGGTTGAGAAGCTTCCTGTGGAGAAGGGAAAGTCTACCCACTCCGATATTCTGGCATGGAGAATTCCATGGACAGTCCATGGGGTCACAAACAGTGGGACATAACTGAGTGACTTTCACACACACACTATATCCACACCCTGATTCTACAATTGTCACCTTATTTTTTGTGGTTTTCAGAGGAAGTTAAACACAACAGAACACTTCACCCCAAACACTTGAACACCTGTAATATTAAGTGTGGCCCTGATTCCATATTAGGTGCTAGAGGTAAAGAGCATGCCTGCCAATGCAGGAGACTTAAGGGATGCAGGTTTGACCCCTGGGTGGGGAAGATCCCCTGGAAGAGGGCATGGCAACCCACTCCAGTATTCTTGCCTGGAGAATCCCATGGACAGAGGAACCTGGTGGGCTACAGTCCATGGAGTCTCAAAGAATCAGATATGACTGAAGTGACTTAGCACACACATACTCATACTATTAACCACCCGGAGCATCCTAACCAATCATCTAATGCCACCATTCCAGTAGGAATTTTCTCTTCTCCACCCTCAGAAGCAACGTCTGTTCTGATTTTTTCTGTCATAGTTAGTTTTGCCTATCCTAGAACCTCATGTAAGCATATACTCTTTTCTGTAATGCCTCTTTCATTTAGTGTAATGTTTTTGAGATTTATCCATGTTGTCCCATATAATTTGGAATTTTTGGTTGAAGAATAACATTTCATTCTATGTTTATACAATAGCTTTTTTTTTTTTTGGTTTGAATGTTTTTTATTCAATTATACATAATGTCAGATGATAGAAAAGTTACAAGAATAGCTCAAAGAATTCTAGATATCCTTCATTCAGGCTCTCCAAATGTTAGCATTTACCTACACTTGTTTATTGTCTCTTTCACTCTCTCTACTTCTTTTCTCAATCATGTTGAGTTGCAGAGATATCATCCCTTTACTCTAGAATACTTCAGTGTATATCACCCGATAACAAAAAAGAAATTATCTCATATAACCAGAGTACATTTAACAAAATCAGGAGTATGAGAGTGCTATAGCACTATTTTATAAGCTAAAGACTGTATTCAGATTTTGCCAACTGTTTCAATAATATCCTGACTAGCATGAGAAAATCTAAAAATGTCTGTTGCACTCACTATCATGTCTTTTAGTTTTCTTTATTCTGGAACAATTCCCAAATCTTTCTTCATATTTCATGACAATGACATTTTGAAGAATATAGGCAAGTTATTTTTTAAATTAGGTTTTTATTTTGAGATAATTCTAGAGTCGCATGCACTTGTAGAGCATAATACAAAGAGATCTCATATATCCTTCACCCATCTTCTCCAATGGTAACATCTTGCCAAACTACAGTACACTATGAGAACCAAAATATCGACACTGATAAGTCAAGATTCAGAACATTTCCATCTCCGGATCCTTCATGTTGCTCTTTTAGAGCCTCCCCCATTTTCTTCCCATTCCTACCTACCCCTCCTTAACCTTGATAAGTAGTATCTGTTCTCCATTTCCATAATTTCGCCATTTCAATGAGGTTAGATAAAGAGAACTATGTACTATTCAACCTTTCGAATGGGCTTTTTTCTTTCACCATAGTTCTCTGGAGATTCATCCATGGTGTGGATTACTATGGTGTGTTCAGTCATTCACCTGTTGACAGACATCTGAGTTGTTTCCAGTTTTTTCACTATTATGAATAGAGGTGCTCTAAACATTCGTGTTCAGGTTTTTATATGAATGTAAGTCTTTATTTCTCTGGGATAAATGCCCAGGAGAGAAACTGCTGGGTCACATGGCAATTACATATTTAGTTTTTGAAGAACTACCAGATTGTTTTCTAAAGTGGCTGTACCATTTTGCATTCCAGCAGCAATGTATGAGTAATCCAAATCACCAATAACACTTTGTACATACTGTCTGTATTTTTTTATTTTAGGAGTGTGAGTAGGGTGAGGTGGTACTTCACTGTGATTTTATTTTGCACTTCTCTAATGGCTAATGATGTTGAACATCGTTTCATATGTTCCTTTGCCATCTGTCTATCTTCTTGGGTGAAATGTCTCTTCACGTCTTTTGTCCATGGATTGTTTGCTTTTGGATTGTTTCCTTTTTACTGTGGAGTTTGTTTTTGTTGTAGGAAGAGCTAACATTGTTTTCTTTTGACTGGTAGGTGTTTAGGATGAGCCAGTCAAGAAAGAGCACTTATTACAATGTGAATGAAACCCCAGTCCTTTGCATACTGATGCAGACACCGATGGCATGCACGTATTTCTGGATCAAGCATGTAGGTTTAGGGAGCGTGGCAGCAAGAGTGAGAACCTTGACTGAATTTCATGTGTGACTTCAGTAGAACTGCTGCCAACACATCTTGTGTTCATGGATGCGACAAGGCAAAAGGCTATTGGTCAGTTTTGAGAATTTTTTTATATGTTCTAGATACTTGTATTTGTTGGATACGTGGTTTGTAAGTATTTTCTTCCAGTGTAGCATGTCTTTTCGTCATCCTGACAGGGTTTTCATAAAGCAAAACTTTTTCATTCTGATGAAGTAAAATTTATGTTTATTTTAGGGATAACATTTTAAAAAAAATTTTAGGGATAACAATTTTAAAGTCTAAAAACTCTTTGCTTTATTTTATATTCAAAAGATTGTCTGCTATATTTTCCCTAAAAGTTGTTTAGTTTTACACTTTACATTTGAGTCCATGATGGATGGGCTTTATGTTAATTCTTCATGTGACATGAAACTTAGGTAAAGGCTTGTTTTTCTACCTGCGGATGTCTAGTTAACTGCAACACCATTTGTTGAAAAGATTTCTTCTTCCATTGATTTGCTTTTCCAGTTCAGTTGGAGTCTGTGATCTTGAATTAGGCAATGCTTGCCCAGGTACCACTCCAAAAGCACAAGCAACAAAAGAAAAAATATGTAGTAATTGAACTTTATAAAAATTAATATCTTTTGTGTATCATAGGATACAATGCTAGATTTACACCCAAGTATTTCTTTCTTTTTTTTTTTTTTTGAGTGACTTAAATGGTGGTGTATTTTAATGTCAGTGTCTACATGTTTATTGCTAGTATATAAACATGCAATTGATTTTTTTATGATTATCTTGTATCTGGAGACCTTGATGACCTCACACGTTGGTTCTTAGATTTTTTTTTTTTTAGTAAATTCTTTGGTTTTTCTTTGTAGATAGTCATGTCATCTCCAAATGGGACAATTTTATGTCTTACTTTCCAGTTGGAATGACTTTTATTTTCTTGCCTGTTGCACTTCTTGAACTTTTAGCACTCTGTTGTTTCTTGTATTTTCTCTTTATATATTTAGAACATCAGACAGTGATTGTCTTAGCACATTTGTGCTTCCATAACAAAATACCACAGACTGAGTGGCTTATAAACTATAAACAACAGAAATTTATTTCTCACAGTTCTGGAGGCAGAAAGTCCGAGATCAGGGTTTCTCTGTTTGAGTTTCTCTGAAACAGTGTCAGACTTTATTTTGAGGGGCTCCAAAATCACTGCAGATGGTGATTGAGCCATGAAATTAAAAGACACTTACTCCTTGGAAGGAAAGTTATGACCAACCTAGATAGCATATTCAAAAGCAGAGACATTACTTTGCCAACAAAGGTCTGTCTAGTCAAGGCTATGGTTTTTCCAGTGGTCATGTGAGAGTTGGACTATGAAGAAAGCTGAGCGCCGAAGAATTGATGCTTTTGAACTGTGGTGTTGAAGACTCTTGAGAGTTCCTTAGACTTCAAGGATATCCAACCAGTCCATTCTAAAGGAGATCAGCCCTGGGTGTTCTTTGGAAAGAATGATGGTAAAGCTGAAACTTCAGTACTTTGGCCACCACATGCGAACAGTTGACTCATTGGAAAAGACCCTGATGCTAGGAGGGATTGGGGGCAGGAGGAAAAGGGGACGACAGAGGATGAGATAGCTGGATGGCATCACCAACTCGATGGACATGAGTCGGAGTGAACTCCGGGAGTTGGTAATGGACAGGGAGGCCTGGCGTGCTGTGATTCATGGGGTCGCGGAGTCGGACATGACTGAGTGACTGAAGTGAACTGAACTGAACTGAACTGATACCCTTTCATGATTAGATTAGGGTTACACTACTTTATCCATAGTTCCACAGAAGTGCATCATAGCAGAAGGCACATGCTTTCAATTAGTATTATTACCAGTGATAGTAACTTTGTTAGCTTTGATCAGTTGATTAAGGTGATGTTTCCCAGGCCTTTTCGCTATGAAGTTACTTTTTTACTTTTTATAGTTAATAAGTATTTTGTAGGAAGATATTTTGAGACTGTGTAAAGAGTCTGACTTAGCAACTAAACAACAATAAAATATCTTCTTATCTTCAAACTTTCACCAGCCAGCTTGAACATCATATATTGATGACACTTGCCTGAATCATTTACGATGGCTTTAAAAAATCTTTTTTATTAAAATACAGTTGATTTAAAATGTGTTCATTTCCAAAAAATACATTAGTTTCAGGTTATTTAGTTATACATATGCTGCTGCTGCTGCTGCTAAGTCACTTCGTCGTGTCCGACTCTTTGCAACCCCATAGATGGCAGCCCACCAGGCTCCACCATCCCTGGGATTCTCCAGGCTAGAATACTGGAGTGGGTTGCCATTTCCTTCTCCAATGCATGAAAGTGAAAAGTGAAAGTGAAGTCACTGAGTCGTGTCCAACTCTCAGCGACCCCATGGACTGCAGCCTTCCAGGCTCCTCCGTCCATGGGATTTTCCAGGCAAGAGTACTGGAGTGGGGTGCCACTGCTTAGTATGATTTAACTGTTTCCAACACAGAGGAGACTTTAAACCTAAAGTACCATAGCCTGGTGTTATCTATATAAATCCATCCCATAATTCTGGGAGATTTTTCCTCCTTTGCTGAAATTTTCTTGTCTACATATATATAAATACAAATATATAAATATACATATATTATTTTTTACATTTTTTCCATTATAACTTATTACAAGATATTGATTATAGTTCCCTGTGCTCTACAGCAGGTCCTTGTTGGTAAAAAAATCTTTTTTATTAAAATACAGTTGATTTAAAATGTGTTCATTTCCAAAAAATACATTAGTTTCAGGTTATTTAGTTATACATATGCTGCTGCTGCTGCTGCTAAGTCACTTCAGTCGTGTCCGACTCTTTGCAACCCCATAGATGGCAGCCCACCAGGCTCCACCATCCCTGGGATTCTCCAGGCTAGAATACTGGAGTGGGTTGCCATTTCCTTCTCCAATGCATGAAAGTGAAAAGTGAAAGTGAAGTCACTGAGTCGTGTCCAACTCTCAGCGACCCCATGGACTGCAGCCTTCCAGGCTCCTCCGTCCATGGGATTTTCCAGGCAAGAGTACTGGAGTGGGGTGCCACTGCTTAGTATGATTTAACTGTTTCCAACACAGAGGAGACTTTAAACCTAAAGTACCATAGCCTGGTGTTATCTATATAAATCCATCCCATAATTCTGGGAGATTTTTCCTCCTTTGCTGAAATTTTCTTGTCTACATATATATAAATACAAATATATAAATATACATATATTATTTTTTACATTTTTTCCATTATAACTTATTACAAGATATTGATTATAGTTCCCTGTGCTCTACAGCAGGTCCTTGTTGGTGGTTTATTTTATATATAGTAGCATGTAATTATGGGTTTCAAGTGATGATTTTCCCATATTTGACCAGTATTTCCCATATTGACCTTAAGTTACCTCCTATTTCCTTGTGATATATCTTTATTCAAAGGCAACATGACTGTCTATGTAGAAAATCCCAAAGAATCTACCAAAAAGCTGCTAGATATGTAAGTGAATATTACAGTGTTGTAGGAAGACAAGGGAGAAGGCAATGGCACCCCACTCCAGGACTTTTGCCTGGAAAATCCAATAGACAGAGGAGCCTGGTGGGCTGCAGTCCATGGGGTCGCTAAAAGTCGGACACGACTGAGCAACTTCACTTTCAGTTTTCACTTTCCACTTTCATGCACTGGGGAAGGAAATGGCAACCCACTCCAGTATTCTTGCCTGGAGAATCCCAGGGATGGGGGAGCCCAGTGGGCTGCCATCTGTGGGGTTGCACAGAGTTGGATATGACTGAAGTGACTTAGCAGTAGCAACAGCAGCAGGAAGACAAGATTTAGGTATAAAAATCCATCATACTTCTATAAAATAGCAACATGCAACCAGAAATTAAAATGCTAAAAATATCATTTACAAGAGCAAAAAAACCCATGAAATACTTAGGGGTAAATCTAAGAAAATATGTACAAGATTGGTATTAATATTTTGAAATTACAATTGATGACAAATTTAAAAAGACAAATAAATGGACACACATACTTTGTTTATGTATTGGAATAGCAATATTGTTAAGCTGTTAATTCTTCTCAAGTTTATCTGTGGATTCAACACAAATACTGTCAGGGTCCCAGTAGCCTTTTCAGATAGAAATTGGTAAGCCGATTCTAAAATTTATATGAAAAAACAAAGGATCTAGAATATTGTGGAAACAATTGGAAATCCATATGTTAAAAAAAATGAATCTTGACCCTTGCTTTGTAACAGATCAAAACAAACAATCTGATATTAAAAATGGGCAGAGGAGCTGAATAGACATTATCCCAAAGAAGACATACAAATGATCAATAGGTTCATGAAAAGATGCTCATCATCAGTAATCATCAGGAAAATATAAATCAAAATCATCATTTTATATGTTAAAATAATTATTATAAAAAAGACAAGAGCTAACAAGTCCTGGTGAGGATGTGGAGAAAAGGGAATATTTATGCACTGTTGGTGGAATTAGAAACTGGTACTGCCACTATGAAGGAGCTTCAAACACTTCAAAGTAGAATTACTATATTATCAGTAATCCCACTTCTGAGTATTCCCAAAGAAAATGAAAATGAGATCTTGAAGAGATACCTGCATTCCCATGTTCATTGTGGCATTATTCATAATAGTCAAGATATGGAAACAACCTAATTTTGTTTGTCTGATACTTCCTCTTAATTAGCTTAATAGTCAAGTTATGAGCAGAGAAAACTTTAAATGCCTTGAACCTATAATTCAGACTTTTTCAAAGGGCTGTGTATGTGTTTGCAGGGCATGCCTTCAGTGCTATTGCTTGCTTTTTTGTCTTAAATACTGTCACTGGCAAACCCCATTAACAATTCCCAGGGAATAAAAATAGAATCTGGATAATAAAATAAAATCTTTTTGTTCCTCTTTTTGCTTAGTCTAGTCTCGCTCAGAGGTTGCTACATGCCTTCATAAATGGAACATATACCTGGGTGAGCCCTCCTTTTCCATTGTGCACCTACCTCAAAGGAAGTCCTGCCAGGTTGTTGGACCCTGGTTGGAAATTAGTTGCACAAATACATAAGATTCAACCCAAATAAGATTTCTGGTTCAGGAAATTTGGAACCAGTGCCGAACTGTTAATGGATTCCTTGAAAGACCAAAATAGGTGGTGTCCAATGGGGCAGACTGATGTGATTGGGGGTCCCCCTTGAATTTATAACAACCGTGCTTAAGACAGTCCTTCCCTAGTCAGAATATCCCACAGGTTAGACAGGACTGCCTCAGAGCCAGAGCCGTTTAGGCACGAAAGTTCTTAACCTACTTGGTCTGTTTGGAAGTGGCACAGCTATCTGAGTCAAGGATCTTCTCTTTTCTCCTTCTAACCAAAAAGTAGGAGTTTCAGACTTCACACCATGTGAGTGCTAAAAGCACAGCGGAGTCCCATGGGGTGCTTACCAGGTCACTAAGGCACCTGGTATTCTGTGCCGATACCAGGAGAAGAACTTGTGGAACCTCAGCTGATATTCACCCAAGATTCACCTGCCAAGCAGAGGGGCCAGATAGGCAGTGAGTGTTTCTTGTCTGGCCAGCAGCTCACAGGTCTTCCAGGTACTGGGGTTCCTGGTCTTACAAAGGGCTCACAGTGCTCCCCTGCCTACTTCAGAGAAACTCACACCATGCAGCAGGGATTAAAAACAAACAAGCAAACAAAACTCAATCATAATAAGATAAAGGAAATCAGTAGAAGCCAACACAAAACCTTTCAGTATTCCTAGAGTGCCCCAGGAAATATCACCAAATCTATACTACTACTAGTCCTGAGTGATTAGAAAGGAATGCAATCCTGAGGTCCTATTTAATTTCCCAAAGTGACCTGGACATAAGGTGAAAACTTCAGAAAGTGGAAGCAGAACCAGATAGCCCTCCCTGCCTCTCACCTCAGCAAGGTTGCCTACCAGGTGTTTAATAACCAAGATATAGAGGAGGAAAAGTCAGAGGATAAAAGGGCCTGCGGGTATCAGGAAAGGCCTAAGAATGGGCATTCACAGAACCATTAGAATATAAACTGCATGCACACTTTCTCACACATTCCTTTCTAATGTCCCTGAATGCCCTGTACCCGGTATATCATACAAACACTGGGGCTACTATCCACCTAATGGGAGACAAACTGGAGATTGGTGTTCCCCTAGACCAAGGCACAAAGAGATAATGGTAATGGCTGGGGAAAACCTTACCTAGGCAGAACAAGTGGACCTCCTAGGATTAAATCCCAAGGTTTGGGCCCAGGGATGGGGATGTGGGTAGGCTAGCTGCAGGAGCCAGGCCTGTGATAGTCCATCTAAAACCTGGACATACATTGTCCCAGATGTAGCTCAAATATCACAAACTAGGGTGTCCTATCTAGGCTTCATTCTCACAGGTCAGAGAAGCTGACCCAGAAAAGAAAAAAGCCATTTGCAGCCTCATCTATCCTAAAACTGGAAGATAGCTTAGGAGTTTCCTGAGGATGGCTGGGTTTTGCCACATCTGGATCCCTAAATATGGTCTAATATCTAGGCCTCTATATGAAAAGTTGAAGGGAACGGATGGTCCATTTGAATGGGGTTGAAACTGTCTAACTCAGATTGGGACTCGAACCTTAATTCCCTTGAATGGAACAACTCAAGTATGCTCTCCAGGTAGAAGAAATCATGAAAGCTCTCATGGAATATGGTAACCAAGTGCTATTCCTTCCCACGAGGACCTAGGTATATCTAAAAACCCTCAAGATCAGATCCCTCCTAAGTGGAATGGACCCCACTTAGTGATTCCGAGAGAGGAGGGAAAGTGGCTGGACACAACTGCTAGATAAATGAAGAAGGAGTACAGCTGTTAGGATGCAATAAAAACTGGCTGCATCCAAAGTGACTTTGAGAATATTTCCGTCATTGATCTTTAGCTTATTATGCCTTCACTGTAATACTAAAAATCACTCCCCCTTTTATGCCTTGACAGTTTCAAGGTAGACCATAAAAGGCCAAAAAGTGGATATGGCCCAGTCTGCTGGATAGCCCATTGTGTGTGTGTGCTCTGCTGCTCATTCGTGTCCGACTCTTTGTGACCCTATGGGTTGTAGCCACCAGACTTCTCTGTCCATGGAATTCTCCAGGCAAGAATACTGGAATGGGTTGCTATGCTCTCTTCCAGGGAATCTTCCCAGTCCAGGGACTAAACCCACACCTCTTGCATTGGCAAGTGGATTTCTTTACCACTGAACCATCTGGGAAGTCCTGGATAGCCCATCACTGGCATGAATTCAGCATCTCCCTGGGCCTCACACTCCAGACTTAGTTCTCATTGACTGACTCCTTCTTCTCACTGACTTTCTCTCAAATTTACAAGTTGGATCTTGAAGAAAGAAAACAAAAAAGCACAGACATTAGGGAAAAGATGGAGCACATAGATGCTCCCTTCTGGTTAATGTCCCCATCCTCTTTGAACGCTGCTCCAATGTGCTTTTACAATCCCAGAGATGGAGTTTGGTAGGGCAAAGGGTACTGTGGAAAGTGTGTTGTTGATGAAATGCAACGTAGTGTCTCCTTGAGGTGAGGTGAGACCAAACACTCTGGTGAGGGAAGAGCCTGAAACCCAAAGAGGACTTCTAAGAGTTGACTGTGATGGAGAGGATGCTGGAAAATTACCTGGATGTTTCATGCTTTTCATAGGATGAGTGAACTTGTTGAGAACCAGCTGGATTTGCCCCTCTGGGAGTAAGGGGTTTGCTTTCTCTGAGACTTGCTTTGAGCACATGTCAAAGGGAAATAAGTACGTGGAAATTCTTCTAAAGCCTGCCCAATATGCTTCTGACATGGAGAAAGCAAATAGGCTGGTTGTAGAAACAACCTAGCTGACCTGGTCGCTCAGCAGTAAGGAATTTGCTTGCCAGTGCAAGAGAGGTTTGATGCCTGGGTATGGAAGATCCCCTGGAGAAGGAAATGGCAACTCTCTCCACTATTCTTGCCTGGAAAATCCCATGGACAGAGGAGCCTGGTGAGCTACATCCATGGGGTCGCAGAGTGGGACACAACTTAGCAACTAAACAACTGAAGCAACAACAGAAACAACCTAGAACCTGTAGTTGGTTTGTCTCTTGCTTTAAACTTGAGGGTACGAATGAAATTATTTATAGAACAGAAGCAGAGTCACAGATGTAGACAACAAACTTATGGTTACCAGGGGATAAGAGGTGGGGGGAAGGATAAATTGGGAGATTAGGACTGACATGTACACACTACTACATATAAAATAGATAACTATACCTGCTGTATTGCACAGGGAACTCTACTCAATACTCTGTAATGGCCTACATGGGGAAAAAAAAATCCTAAAAAAAACCCCAAAAAATGAGCAGAGAGTAGATGTATATACATGTGTAACTGATTCACTTTGCTGTATACCTAAAACTAACACAACGTGGTCAATCAACTATACTCCAATAAAAAAAGACAAAAAAGCAGAAACCCAAGAGTCCTCTCTTCTCCTTGAGTCCATTGTGCATGCATGGTTCAGCTCCAGCCTTCTTCGTCATGTCACTTCTAGTGTTGGCATGAAGTCAGACTGGTTTCTCTCTTTTTTTAGATCTGACACACAACAGTCCCCAGGCATTCATTGCCTGTACCAGGAAAGAGAAGAGATGATGAGTAGCTATTCCTTCTGTCCCTGACATCTGTCTGGATATGGTCTACACTTATGGGGTATGAATTCAGATTAGGATAGGTGTGGAACATGTACAGGTACTCAGGATTGCTAGGGACCAACTAAGGAATACTCTTCCAGCCTCACAGGACCTTTAGATTTGGGTTAGAACCAGACTGGCCTCTGGGCTGTCCTATTATACAAATCATAACCATGCTGGGATTATTTGGAACAGCTAAAATGTGGACACATCCACTATCAGATTAATTTAAGAAAACCTCTACTTGTTTTTTTTTTAATTTATTTTTTAACTGAAGGATAATTGCCTTACAGAATTTTGTTTTCTGTCAAACATCACAATGAATCAGCCATAGTTATACATATATCCCCTCCCTCTTGAACCTCCCGCCTATCTGCCTTCCCATCCCACCCTTCTAGGTTGATACAGAGCCCTGGTTTGAGTTCCCTGAGACATAATGGAAATGCCATTGCCTATCTATTTTACATATGGTAATGTAAGTTTCCATGTTACTCTCTCCAGACATCTCACCCTCTCCTCCCCTCTCTCCCTGTGTCCATAAGTCTGTTCTTTATGTCTGTTTCTCCATTGCTGCCTTGCAGGTAAATTTATCAGTACCACCTTTTTAGATTCCATATATATGTGTTAGTACACAATATTTATCTTTTTCTTTCTGACTTACTTCACTCTGTATAATAGGTTCTAGGTTCATCCACCTTATTAGAACTGATTCAAATGTGTTTCTTTTTATGGTTGAGGAATATTCCATTGTGTATATGTACCACAACTTCTTTACCTGTTCATCTGTTGAAGGACATCTAGGTTGCTTCCATGTTCTAGCTATTGTAAATAGTGCTGAAATGAACAATGGGGTACATGTGTCTTTTTCAGTTTTGGTCTTCTCAGGATATATGCCTAGGAGTGGGATTGCTGGGTCATATGGAGAACACCTCTAGCTTTTTGTTCTTATTCTGCTTTAAGCATTGTCTAGGGAAAAAAAGGCCTTTGAGGATGCTGCTGGTGAGATCTGGTCTCTAAGTTCTTCACGCTGCTCCTTTTCTATTTTACAGCATTTTTGAGATATGTTCACATACTCATCAATTTAAAGTGTGCAGTTTTAGTATATTCACAAGTATATGAAATTATCACCACAATCTATTTTATTTATTTATTTATGGACATAAAGCATGGTCTGTGGGATCTTCATTCTCCAACCAGAGATATTGAACCCATGCCCCCTGGAGGGGAAGTGCAGAGTCTTAACCACTGGACTGCCAAGGAAATCCCTACAATTTTAGAATATTTTTAATCACCTCAAAAAAGAAACTCCATACACTTTAGCTATTATTGTCTCTTCCTACAACCTCCTCTGCCCTAAGCAACCACTGATCTACATTCTATCTCTAGAACTTTGCCTATTCTGGACATTTCACATGCATAGAGTCATGTAATATGTGTTTTTTTGTGACTGACTTCTTTTACTCAGTGTATGCTTTCAAGGTTCATCCATGTTGCAGCATGTATCAGTACTTCATTCCTTTTTATTACTGAATAATATTGCGTTGTGTGAATATACATTTGTATACCCCTTCATTGGCTAATGGACATTTAGGTATACTTTGACTATTATTAATAATGTTGCTATGAACATTTGTATAGAAGTTTTTATGTGGATATATGTTTTCATACGTGTCTATACCTAGGAATGGAATGCTAGATCAAATGGTAGCAATGTACTTAACTTTTTTTTTTTTTTGTACTTAACTTTTTGAAGAACTGCCAGACTGTTTCTACAGTGGCTACACCATTTCACACTGTTTTTGTCCTTTATTTCTAGTGTTCCACTCACCTACCCACATGGTGGTTTTCATAGTCTTCTGACTTCAAGGTAGAAACTCAGAATATCACATCAGATAAGATATTTGAAAGCACAGGCCACCTGAAATATATTATTGGCATCAGAACTATCCACTGCACCTACCTTTAAGGCAATATTAAAAATTATCTTTCTATAGATATTTAAATATATCCTCATAACAATCTAACTCTCCCTGTTACATCTTCCCTATTATAAAATAACCACAAAGGAGAAAAGAAGCTAAACACATAAAGCTATTTATAAAACTTTCTATAGGCCATGTTTTATCACTCATGGCTAAATTTATTTATTCCTTTTTACATCCTCCTTCTTGCCAGGCTTCTGACTCTAGCACCAACTTAAAAGGGATCTGTTGTCATTATCATTAAATATATTGAATTTGTTTGGTATTTTGACTGTTTTACATATATCTTAAAATTCCAGCATGCCCTAAGGAGATAAAAATCTCTGCATTGTACCTCAGAGCTTTTCATCACAATGCTCTGAATTTCTTTCAAGTGTCTTGAGTCAAATCCTGGATTTACTAATTGACTGGATTTGTGATTTTAGACTTAATCACCTTGAGGTTCTTTTTTTCATCAGTAAAATGGAAATGCTCCTACTATCACCTTTACAGTATCATATGAGATGATGATGTGAATGGAATATATAACATTAATGCCAGATATATGTGGAGGTTTTCTTAATCAGTTTAGCTATGCATGTCTCATTTGTAGATATTAAATGCTGAGAAACTTGCTGTGAAAGATACTATTTACAGTTAGTAGTTATTTGCTGTTTCCCTCAACTTGGCCAGATTGCCTTTCTAGAAAGAAAGTATCTTTAGTAACAAGCTTCTCTAATTAATTCTTTATACTTCTCAAAGATCCTCCAACAGCTACTTTGTTTTCCTTCTCAGAGAACTTGAGTTTCCTGCTGACATTCATTCTATAACTGTCAGGACATTTCATTCTCCACTCTGAACAAGAATCTCTTCCAGTATGATTTTGGCTGCTCCATGCTTACCATGTGATAAAACTCACTTCACTGTTTCATTTGGGATAGTTCCTGCATCAGATCGGAGAAGGCAATGGCACCCCACTCCAGTACTCTTGCCTGGAAAATCCCATGGATGGAGGAGCCTGGTGGGCTGCAGTCCATAGGGTTGCTAAGAGTCGGGACACGACTGAGCGACTTCACTTTCACTCTTCACTTCCATGCATTGGAGAAGGAAATGGCAACCCACTCCAGTGTTCTTGCCTAGAGAATCCCAGGGACGGGGGAGCCTGGTGGGCTGCCATCTATGGGGTCGCACAGAGTCGGACACGAATGAAGCGACTTAGCAGTAGCAGCAGTAGCCTGCATCAGATATTTCTAAGTGTTCATTACCAATCACCACAGATAGTGACTACAGCCATGAGATTAAAAGATGCTTGCTCCTTGGAAGAAAAGCTACGACAAACCAGTTATGGCCAACAACCATCAGTTCCTCGCCCTTGCTTTAAAGTTTCAAGTGTGTACGTTACAGATACCAGGCAGGATGCCGTTGTTCTTCACTTCACTGTTTTCCCTGGAATTCTTGTTAGCAGTCAGGATGGTGTGAAGTATCCCTTTTTGGGATGGAGCTGATGGTTGGTGGGGGCAGTTTCATGGTTATTATTGCTCATATGCTTGCCTTCTTTTTCTGCTACATCTGAGAAGAGGTTGAGTTTAGACTTCCAGCTCCTCCCAAGTGAAGTCCCTCTGTGTCTCCTGTGATTTCAAGTTAGGTAATGAATTTGAAAAGAGTATGTCTATTTTTAAAAATTAATTAATTTTTGGCTGCACTGGGTCTTCATTGCTGCAAGTGGGCTTTGTTAGGTTTGGAGAGTTGGAGTGGGGGTTACTCTCTCGAGTTGCCCTGTGCCGGCTTCTCATTGCGGTGGCTTCTCTTGTTGCGGAGCACAGGCTCTAGAGCACAGGATTCAGTAGTTGTGGCCTAAGGGCTTAGATGCCCCATGGCATGTGGAATCTTATCAGACCGGGGATAGAACCCCTGTGTCCAGAGCGTGTCTTAAAATAGTTTTGTACTCTCATGTAAGTTCTTGCATATCCCTAATTTTGTCAAGATTGGAATCTATGAACTAGTGGACTAATTGCTGTGGTTATTAAAAAAAAAACTCTCCAAAGTGAAAAAGAAAACCAGAACACTGTGATTCCAAAGTCAATGGAAGATTTTATTTCAATAACGGAGATGAATATAGTTGAAAAGTTAAATGGAATTAAAAAGTATTTAACTTTTACTTTGAACTAATGTTAGGCTTACAGAGAATGTGGAAAAAAGATTTTCTGTATTTTCTTCACTCAACTTCCCCAATGTTAACATCTTACAGCAACAGTTAGAACTGGACATGGAACAACAGGCTGGTTCCAAATAGGAAAAGGAGTACGTCAATGCTGTATATTGTCACCTTGCTTATTTAGCTTATATGCAGAGTACATCATGAGAAATGCTGGGCTGGATGAGGCACAAGCTGGAGTCAAGATTTCCAGGAGAAATGTCAATAACCTCAGATATGCAGATGACACCACCCTTATGGCAGAAAGTGAAGAACTAAAGAGCCTCTTGATGAAAGTGAAAGAGGAGAGTGAAAAAGTTGGCTTAAAGCTCAACATTCAGAAAACGAAGATCATGGCATCTGGTCCCATCACTTCATGGCAAATAGATGGGGAAACAGTGACAGACTTTATTTTGGGGGGCTCCAAAATCACTGCAGATGGTGATTGCAGCCATGAAATTAAAAGACACTTACCCCTTGGAAGAAAAGTTAATGACCAACCTAGACACCATATTAAAAAGCAGAGACATTACTTTGCCAACAAAGGTCCATCTAGTCAAGGTTATGGTTTTTCCAGTAGTCATGTATGGATGTGAGAGTTGGACTATAAAGAAAGCTGAGAGCCAAAGAATTGATGCTTTTGAACTGTGGCATTGGAGTAGATTCTTGAGAGTCCCTTGGACTGCAAGGAGATCCAACTAGTCCACCCTAAAGGAAATCAGCTCTGAATATACATTGGAAGGACTGATATTAAAGCTGAAACTCCAATACTTTGGCCACCTGATGCAAAGAACTGACTCATTTGAAAAGACCCTGATGCTGGGAAAGATTGAAGGCAGGAGGAGAAGGGGATGACAGAGGATGAGATGACTGGATGACATCACCAACTCAAAGGACAAGAGTTTGAGTGAACTCCGGGAGTTAGTGATGGACAGGGAGGCCTGGCGTGCTACAGTCTATGGGGTCGCAAAGAGCTGGACATGACTCAGCAACTGAACTGAACTGAACCTTAGCACAGTAATCAAAACAAAGGAATGAACATTAGTACCCAATGCTGCTGCTGCTGCTGCTGCTAAATCACTTCAGTCATGTCCGACTCTGTGTGACCCCAGATTAGGAGCTAAATTAGAGACCTTATACATGTGTCACCAGTTTTCCGACCAATGTCCCTTTTTCTTTACAGGATACCATATTACATTTAGTTGTTATTTCTTCCTAGTCCCCAGCAGTCTATAATTGCCCTGAGATCTTTCCTTGTCTTTCATGATCTTGACAATTTTGAAGAGTATTGAGCAATTATTTTTTGGAACATCCCCCCTTTTCAATTTGTCTAGTTTTTTTTTTTTTGTGTGACTGAGTGAGATTATACATTTTCAGCAAGAATACCACAGAAATGATCAGTGATCAGGACTTAGCACTTCCATTGCAGGGGCCAGAGTTCAATCTCTGGTCAGGAACTGGGATCCCACAAGTTGTCCAGTGAGCCCAGGAAAAAAAAAAAGAATGCAAGACTATTAGATTGGAAAAAACTGAACTTTAATGTGAAAGTCATAGATGAAAGATTAGAGTTGTATATCAAAAGTTCTAGGACAGAATGGGGAGAGCGGGGCAGAATAATGCTATCCCCTCAAGTATATCCACAAAACATGTGACTAAATTAAATAGAATGTGATCAACTATGAGCATGCATGCTGTCATGTCTGGCTCTTTGTGATCCCATGGACTGTAGCTTGCCAGGCTCCTCTGTCCATGGGATTCTCCAGGCAAGAATACCAGAGTGGGTTGCCATTTCCTTCTCCAGGGGATTTAATGTGAAAGTCATAGATGAAAGATTAGAGTTGTATATCAAAAGTTCTAGGACAGAATGGGGAGAGCGGGGCAGAATAATGCTATCCCCTCAAGTATATCCACAAAACATGTGACTAAATTAAATAGAATGTGATCAACTATGAGCATGCATGCTGTCATGTCTGGCTCTTTGTGATCCCATGGACTGTAGCTTGCCAGGCTCCTCTGTCCATGGGATTCTCCAGGCAAGAATACCAGAGTGGGTTGCCATTTCCTTCTCCAGGGGATCTTCCCCACCCAGGGATCGAACCTGCGTCTCTTGCATCTACTGCACTGGCAGGCAGGTTCTTTACCACTACTGCCATCTGAATATATTAGGTTACAGACAAAGGGGAATTAAGGTTGTGGGTGAGCTAAAGGTTGCAATCAGTTGATTTTAAAATAGGAAGATTATCCTAGATTATCTGAGTGGCCCTGTACTGGAGTGGGGTGCCATTGCCTTCTCTGTTGTAATCATAGGGATCCTTAAAGGGTTAACAGTTGGTCTGATGTGACATGAGAAGGACCCAAACTGTCATTTCTGCCTTGAGATAAAAAGAACGGTGGCAGAAGCCAAGGAATGCAAGTAGCCTCTGGAAGTTGGAAAAGGAAACACTTTGCAAGAGCCCCCATAAAGTAAGGCAGCCCAGCCAACACCTTGATTTTGGTCCAGTTTGAGACTGTCAGACTTCTGACTTACAGAATGTAAGCTAATAAATTGGTGTTAAGCCACTATTCGGAGAAGGCAATGGCAACCCACTCCAGTACTCTTGCCTGGGAAATCCCACGGATGGAGGAGCCTGGTGGGCTACAGTCCATGGGGTCACGAGGAGTCCGACATGACCAACAGGACTGAGCGACTTCACTTTCACTTTTCACTTTCATGCACTGGAGAAGAAAATGGCAACCCACTCCAGTATTCTTGCCTGGAGAATCCCAGGGATGGAGGACCCTGGTGGGCTGCCGTCTATGGGGTCGTACAGTCGGACATGACTGAGGGGACTTAGCAGCAGCAACAGTAAGCCACTATTCTGCAGTAATTTGTTAGCTTAGACAAAGAAAACAAACTGAACCTACATCTGAACTTTAAGGGACTCTACATCTTGGCCCCTCCCTAGTTTACTGACTTTTCCCCCTTTATCCTTTTCCTTTTGATTTCGGCTCCAGTCAGCTGGTTGTTGCTTAAATATTATCTCAGTTGATTTTAGGTGTTTATGTTTCTGGGTATGTGAAACATAGGGTTCTAAAAGACAGTCTTATACAAAATTGCCACTCCTCTGTTAATCCTGCAACCTTGTTCCCAAACTATTCTGCAGTAATTTGTTAGCTTAGACAAAGAAAACAAACTGAACCTACATCTGAACTTTAAGGGACTCTACATCTTGGCCCCTCCCTAGTTTACTGACTTTTCCCCCTTTATCCTTTTCCTTTTGATTTCGGCTCCAGTCAGCTGGTTGTTGCTTAAATATTATCTCAGTTGATTTTAGGTGTTTATGTTTCTGGGTATGTGAAACATAGGGTTCTAAAAGACAGTCTTATACAAAATTGCCACTCCTCTGTTAATCCTGCAACCTTGTTCCCATTCTTCCCTTCTCCCCACCCTTCTCATACAGGACATAATTCACTTTATCTTCTGGTGTATCCCCAGACTCCTCCCGCAGACAAATGAGCAGGTGTTGACTCCTCTCGCTGACAAATGAGCAGGTATTTGTGTGTGTTTTTACATCCCCTTGTCTCTTTCACAAAGGGTGTAATTAAAAAAAGAAACTTATTAATCTGCATCTTGTCTTCGTTGCATACATGGGATCTTCGTTGCTCCACTACATGCAAGGTTTTAGTTTCCCCAAAAGGGATTGAATCCTTCTGCATTGCAAGGATTCTTAACCACTGGACCACCAGGAAAGTCCCCAGAAAGTGTGTAGTACTTTTGCCTTTAAGCAAATTTAACTTTTCAAAGTCCAGCGAATTTGGCACAAGAAGGCTACTTATGACTTTAAGAGAATGTTGTTTTGTTTAAATGCTAAGGGCCAGAATTAAATGAATTAAAACATGAGACGACGGAAATGAAATAGTTAACTTTCTATAAGTTCTTCTAATCCTTACCTGCAATTAGACTGTACACTAGGTACTTCTCATCACAGATGCTGTTAACCGAGTTGCATTAATTTTAGTCAATGTGGGCAGCAGAGGGTGCAAACTGCTGAGCTGGCACAGACAGGTCAATTCCTCCGTTTCCGGAGGTTCATTGGTGGGTGTTACAATACTGAGACATTTCTGATGACGGGTTTGTGTATTCCCAGGTGCTTGAAACCTAAAACCTTCACTTAGGTACCTTGCCCAACTGTGCCACAGCATCGTAGTTTTGGTCGCTGAGCCCAAACTGGAGCCCCAAACTACTGTGTTAAGAGTGGTCCTACAGAGCAGGGCCTTCCCCACAATATACAACCTTGCCCAAAGGGACCAAAAACAATGTAAAATATCACACCTGAGCCTATACTTTTCCTCAAGTGAACTGAGCAGTGTTTGGTAGCCGTTAACAAACTAATCACAAGTACCCTCCCACTTCCATCCGCAGCAACAAACATTCCCAGGATCCCGGGCCGTTTGGACTGACGTTACTTCCGGGAAAAGTAACCTTTCTTTGGCGGTTGCAGATCAGAGAGATCTCGCGACATTTGCTCCCGCGAGATCTGCTTGCTCACTCTAGCGATGACATCCTCCTCCTCCTCCCCGCCGCCTTTCGGCAATCTTCGCCAGTCCCAGCCCCGACCAATCTGCCCTCAGATGGCATAGATCAGGGTCTTCCCCCGAACCCCGGTCAGCGCGGGGCGTCAGGCGGCAGCGGCGGGGTGCGAGCTGCACGAGGCCGACGGCAGCGGCACTGCGGACGGCCACGGGCTGGCGACGAGCAGTGAGCGTGGGCGGGGCGGGGGTAAGCCCACTGAGTAGCGGCTCGATTGTTCTGGCCTGGCTATGGCGCCTCTCCTCCCCCCCGCCATGGCTCCCCGTGTCCCTGCTCCGCTCCTCTCAGTGAGTGAAAGTGGCCGCCGCCGCCGCCGGCCCAGCGCCCGCAGCCGCCTCAGCGCCGCCGCCATCTTGGGGTCCCAGGAGCCGCCGAAGGAGCGAGCTAGGAGCGTCCACGCCCAACGCAGTCACCGTCCCACGGCCTCAGAGAGCGAACCGCGGCTCCACCGTCGGCGGGGCGACCCCCCCCTCCGGACCCCGCCCGCACCCCGCCCCCCCTCCGCCGCCGCCGCGGCGGCGGGGCCCGGCGGCCCGAG
>SJXQ01005739.1:194467-207095 GCA_006408695.1 Aepyceros melampus
TGGTGTTGGAGAAGACTCTTGAGAGTCCCTTGCACTGTAAGGAGATCCAACCAGTCCATTCTGAAGGAGATCCACCCTGGGATTTCTTTGGAAGGAATGATGCTAAAACTGAAGCTCCAGTACTTTGGCCACCTTATGCGAAGAGTTGACTCATTGGACAAGACCCTGATGCTGGGAGGGATTGGGGGCAGGAGGAGAAGGGGACGACCGAGGATGAGATGGCTGGATGGCATCATGGACTCAGTGGACGTGAGTCTGAGTGAACTCCGGGATTTGGTGATGGACAGGGAGGCCTGGCGTGCTGCAATTCATGGGGTCCCAAAGAGTCGGACACGACTGAGCGACTGAACTGAAGTGAACTGAACTTATTTTCAGTTTATTCAGATCTTTTCTTGCTTGAAGGGTGGGAGTTTGGTTTTTAAGCCCTTTCCATGTCAGAGCTGAAACCAGAAGTCCTCAATGTCACTATAATTTATGATTAAGAATTATTTTACATAATTTATAGTGCATAAAATCAAATGCATTAATTAGTTTTTTGTATATTTTATCTTTGTTTATATTTATCCTTGTGAATGACTTGATTTCATTGATATAAAGTGTGGTATTTTATAACTTTTTACTTCACACAATCAAAAGTTGAAGGAAATTCTAATTTATCCCATTTGGAGATGAAAAGAACACATCTCTACACTATTCTGATGATAGATTATTTTACTTCTTGCATATACCTACTTTTACTTTTTAAGCCTATTCATGCATATAAAATTATTTATTCTTAAAAATTAAAATTCAATAGCTGCATTTCAATGGGTATATCTTTCCTTTCCCCTTTTGTCTTTCACCTCTCTTCTTTTCATAGCTATTTGTAAGGCTTCCTCAGATAAACATTTTGGTTTTTGCATTTCTTTTTATTGAGGATGGTCTTGATCCCTGCCTCCTGTAGAATGTCATGAACCTCAGTCCATTGTTCTTCAAGCATTCTGTCTATCAGATCTAGTCCCTTAAATCTATTTCCACTTCCACTCTATAATCGTAAGGAATTTGATTTAGGTCATAACTGAGTGGTCTAGTGGATTTCCTACTTTCTTCAATTTAATTCTGAATTTGGCAATAAGGCATTCATGATCTAAGCCACAGTCAGCTCCTGGTCTTGTTTTTGCTGACTGTATAGAGCTTTTCCATCTTTGGCTGCAAAGAATATAATCAATCATATTTTGCTATTGACCATCTGGTGATGTACATGTGTAGAGTGTTCTCTCGTGTTGTGGTAAGAGGGTGTTTGCAATGACTAGTGTGTTCTTTTGGCAAAATTATGTTAGCTTTTGCCCTGCTTCATACTGTATTCCAAGGCTAAATTTGCCTGTTACTCCAGCTATTTCTTGACTTCCTAGTTTTGCATTCCAGTCCCCTACAATGAAAAGGGCATCTTTTGTGTGTGTGTGTGTGTGTGTTAGCTCTAGAAAGTCTTGTAGGTCTTCATAGAACCGTTCAACTTAGATTACTGTGATATTGAATGATTTGCCTTGGCAACAAACAGAGTTCATTCTATCATTGTTGAGATTGCATCCAACAATGGATGCAATCCATTTTGGACTCTATTGTTGACTATGATGTCTACTCCATTTCTTCTAAGGGATTCTTGCCCACTGCAGTAGATATAATGGTCATCTGAATTAAATTCACCCAATACAGTCCATTTTAGCTTGGTAATTCCTAAAATGTCAATGTTCACTCTTGCCATCTCCTGTTTCACCACTTCCAGTTTGCCTAGATTCATAGATCTAACATTCCAGGTTCCTATGCATTATTGCTCTTACAGCATTGGACTTTACTTGCATGGTGCTGGAGCGAGTATGAGGAAATACTGCATTTCCAAGGGCAAAGAAGCCCCAGCAAGATGGCAGACTCTGGAACAGTGGCTGTGTGGTGCTTGAGGGGTGTGCACAGTGCTGTATTGACTTTGATGAGATACCCCAAGTCCAAGGGCAAAGGATAAGCCCCAGCAAGACTGTAGGAGGAGCGAGATTGCATTTAGAAACAAACCCCATATCTGCCAGAGATCCTCAGAAGGCTCAGACATAACTTGTGCACACCAGGACCCGACACCTTATGGAGATGTAGACAGAAGTGTGTCTGAATGTCTCTTGAAGAGGTGCCAGTCAGCAGTGGAATACTTTGGGGACAAGGGTTCTGGGTGCAGTAGACCTGGGTATGGTATAAGCCCTCTTGGAGTAGGTCACCATTTACTCCATCATAAAGCCACCAGAAATTACATAGGACTGGGGAAACAGACTCTTAAAGGGCACAAAGAGAATCTTGTGTGCACCAGGGCAAAGGAGAAAGGCACAGTGACCCCAACAGAGATTGACCCAGACTTCCTCATAGTGTCCAGGAGTATCCAGCAGAGGTGTGGTTCGGTTGTTGCCTGCTGCAGGGTTGGGGGCACTGAGTGTAGCCAGGCCTGGATGGGACCTTTTGAAGGAGACTGCCATTATCTAAGCCTTTGACTGTGTGGATCACTATGAACTGTGGAAAATTCTGAAAGAGATGGGAAGACTAGAACACCTGACTTGACTCTTGAGAAACCTGTATGCAGGTAGAAGCAACAGTTAGAACTGGACATGGAACAACAGACTGGTTTCAAATAGGAAAAGGAGTACGTCAAGGCTGTATATTGTCACCCTGCTTATTTAACTTATATGCAGAGTGCCCCGTGAGAAACGCTGAGCTGGAGGAAGCACAAGCTGGAATCAAGATTTCTGAGAGAAATATCAGTAACCTCAGATATGCAGATGACACCACCTTTATGGCAGAAAGTGAAGAGGAAGTAAAGAGTCTTTTGATGAAACTGAAAGAGGAGAGTGAAAAAGTTGGCTTAAAGCTCAACATTCAGAAAATGAAGATCATGGCGTCTGGTCTCATCACTTCATAGGAAATAGATGGGGAAACAGTGTCAGATTTTATTTTTGGGGGGTTTCAAAAATCACTGCAGATGGCGATTGCAGCCAGGAAATTAAAAGACGCTTACTCCTTAGAAGGAAAGTTATGACCAACCTAGATAGCATATTAAAAAGCAGAGACATTACTTTGCCAACAAAAGTCCATCTAGTCAAGGCTATGTATTTCCAGTAGTCATGTACGGATGTGAGAGTTGGATTGCAAAGAGAGCTGAGTGCCAAATAATTGATGGTTTTGAACTGTGGTGTTGGAGAAGACTCTTGAGAGTTCCTTGGACTGCAAGAAGATCCAACCAGTCTATCCCAGTCCTGGGTGTTTATTGGCAGAACTGATGTTGAAGGTGAAACTCCAGTACTTTGGTCACCTCATGCAAAGATTTGACTCATTGGAAAAGACACTGATGCTGGGAAAGATCAGGGGGCAGAAGAAGGGGATGACAGAGGATCAGTTGACTTGATGGCATCACAGTCGATGGATGATATGGGTTTGAGTGGACTGCAGGAGCTGGTGATGGACAGGGAAGCCTGGCGTGCTGGGATTCATGGGGTTGCAAAGAGTCAGACATGACTGAGCAACTGAACTGAAATGAACTGCCATTATTTTCATTACCTCTAGGATAGATTGGCCTCAGGTCAAATAACATGGAGGGAACATAGCCCCATTCTTCAGCAGAAAATTGGATTAGAGATTTACTGAGCATGGCCCCACCCATCAAAACAAGACCCAGGTTCCCCTCAGTGAGTCTCTCCCATCAGAAAGCTTCCATAAGCCTCTTATACTTCTCCATCAGAGAGCAGACAGAATGAAACCTACACTTGCACAAAACTAACCAGTCTGATCATATGGACCACAACCTTGTCTAACTCAATGAAACTATGAGCCATGCCATGTAGGACCACCCAAGGCAGACGGGCCATGTGGAGAGCTCTGACAAAACATGGTCCACTGGAGAAGGGAATGACAAACCACTTCATTATTTTTTCCTTGAGAACCCCATGAACAGCATGAAAAGTGAGAAAGAGGGCACTGTAAGATGAACTCCCCTGGTCGGCAGGTGACCAATATGTTACTGGAAATCAATGGAGAAATAACTCCAAAAAGAATGAAGAGATGGAGCCAAAGCAAAAACAGTTGTGGATGTGACTGGCAGTGGAAGTAAAGTCTGGTGTTGTAAATAAACAACCTAACTAACATATAAATGAATTAGAAAAGGAAAAAAAAATGGAGCCCCAAATCCTCAGAATTAAGGCAATAATAAAGATCAGAGAGGAGAATAATAAAATAGAGACTCACCCTTCCCTAAAGTAAAAAGATTAAGAAAAGGAATAGATATCTTTCTGAAAAAATAAGTAAGTCCTCAGACAAAGTTAACATAAAATAAAAGAGAGATGACTGAGCTAAACAAAATAATAAATGCAAAGGATAGATTACTAACAATACCACAACAATATGAAAAAGTCATATAAGAATACTATAAATAGCTATAGTTTTTATTTATTTTTTGTCCAATAAATTGGACAACCTAGAAGAAATTGACAAATCTCTTAGAACACACAATATTCCAAAACTGAAATAGGAAGAAGTGTATAATCTGAACAGATGAATCACTAGTAGTGAGATTGAACTTATATTTAAAAAATCACTTAGTTCAGGACCCCACAGCTTCACAGCAGAGTTTTGCCAAGCATATAAAAATAGCTTTTATCCAAACTTCTCAAACTCTTCCAAAATACTGAGAAGATGGAGTACCTCCAAATTCATTCTACAAGGCCATGATTATCCTGACACCAAAACCAGACAAATATACCGCCAAAAAAGAAAATTAAACACCAATATTTCTGGTGAATATAGATGATAAAATTCTTAACAAAATATTAGAGAACCAAATGCAACAACACATTGAAACCATCATACACTATGCTCAAGTTGGACTTATTCCAGGGGTACAAAGATTGTTCAATATCTGCAAATCAGTCAATGTGGTACACCACATTAGGAAAGAAAAGGACAAAAATCACATGATTATCTAAATAGATGCTGTAAAACCATTTGGCAAAATTCAATATCCATTCATTACAAAAACTCATCATACTTGATATGGAGGGAATATATCTGAACATAATAAAGGTCATTTATAACAAACACAGCTAATATATTCAGTGGCAAAAAGGTGAAAGCTTTTCCTCTAAAATGAGGAACAAGGCAAGGAGCCCACTCTTGCCACTTCTAAAATAATGGAAGTTCTAGCCACAGTAATCATTCAAGGAAAAGAAATAAAAGTCATCCTAATTAAAAGAAAGACATAAAACTGTCACTATTTGCAGTTGACATGATAGTATATACTATAAACCACCACCAAAAAACTATTAGAATTAATAAATGAACTCAAAATTAACTAAAGCCTTAACTGAAAAAAATGGAAATTATGAAACTTCCAGAAGAAAATGTAGGCAGAACACCCTTTGACATAAATCATAGCAATATTTTTTCATCTGTCTCTTAAGGAAAAGGAAACCAAACCAAAAACAAAAATAGATCTAATTAAACTTAAAAGTTTTGCACAGCAAACAACAACATTGACAAAATGAAAAGACAATCTACTGAATGGGAGTAAATATTTGCAAATGATATGACAATAGGGGGTCAACATACAAAATATATAAACAGATTATACAACTCAATATTAAAAAAAAAAAGAGAGAGAGAAAACTAAACAATGAGAAGATCTGAATTTCTCCAAAAAAGATATACAGGTGACTAATAGGCACATGAAAAATTACTGAACATGACTAAACATCAGAGAAATGGAAATCAAAATCACAAGGAGATATCACCTCACAGCCGTCAGAATGGCTATCATCAAATCAAAATGTCTGAAAATAACAAATGTTGGCAAGGATGTGGAGAAAAGGAAGCCCTTGTACATAATTGGTGGGAATGTAAATTTGTGCAGTCACTATGTAAAACATCATGAAAATTTCTCAAAAAGAAGAACTACCATGTGACCTAGCAATTTCACTCCTAGGTACATATCAGAAAAAAATGAACATTAATTTGAAAAAATACATGAATTCTGATGTTTATTACAGCCTTATTTACAGTAGAAAAGATATGAAAGCAACCATTGAATAAGACACACATGGTTCCTGTCTTCATAGCACTTTCATGGAGTATGGGATAGGTAAGTATTTGAACACTATAGTAATCCTTAAAATAATGGCAGATACTTGTCATTAAGATGGAAAAGTTCTCCCAGAATATTGTATAGAAAAGGATGGCTACAATATAGCATATAGTTTGATTCAATTTGTATAAATTAAAAAAAAATCACTGATATATATATATGCTCATCCAAATATATGTATATAGTGTGTGTATATATATATATATATATAAGCATTATACATCATACAATATATATGTTATAAACATTTAAGTAGAACAACAAAGGTAAAATGTTAACAGTATATATTTCTACTGACACACTTATTGATGTTTTCTAATTTCATTTTTATGCTTCTTTTTGCATTTCCATATTGCCTTGCCTCCAGTATATATTTACAATTAGAAAATATTAATAGTGCTCTTTCAAAGCAGAGTAACCCAGACATTAAATTAACATATGCCCAGCTGTCCCTTCAAGTTCTTCTCTCTTCCTCCAAGGCCATGTTTCTTCACAATTTCCCCATCATACCTTAGATTCCAGTCATATTCAATGCATGTATAAACAGCTTTCTTGGGCCTCAATGCTTTTGCAGGTTCTCCCCCACTGTCTGGGAAGCACTTTCACACATATTCACTTGGTGATCTATCTACTTTAGGTGGTTCAGGCTTCATCTTGGGTGTCTTTACATAAAAGTACCCTTCCTCTACCTCCTTGCCATCAGACTTATGACAAATGCCTCTACTCTTTACCACTACAGCCCAGTGTGGTTTGTGTACTGTGAACCAATTCATTATATAAATGGAAAGATGAGTTTAATATTATATTTCTCCTTTTCCTGCCCTGTTCTCTCACACCAGCAGCTGATCACTTCCTATTCTCGTCCTTACTCACCTGGTCCCACTTGCACCAGCCTCCTTGTTCTATTGGAAGGACACAGATACTACCAATAGGGGTTTTTGCTCTGGCTATTTCCTCTCCCCACAATTATTTCCCCAAGATAACCCAAGGTCAGTCTCTCATGTCTTTAGTTAAGTCTTTGCTCAAATGTCCTGGATTTAAAAGGCCTTCCCTCACTAACCTCTGGGGAGAAAAACTTCCCATTTCTCATAACTCATAAGGTTCTCTCTATACTGTATATTTCGCTATTTAGTCATTAATGTTAACTTTCCATCTTCCCCAGCTAGAATGTAAGCCCCATGAGAGCAGGATCATGGATGTTGGTTACTGATGTGCACCTTGCACCCACAACAGGGCCTGAAACAGTGCAAGGGTTGAATTAATATCTGTTAAGTGGAAAATAAACTTTACACCAAAGAATTTACGTACATTTTTACAATTTAATAAAAACAAATCCAGACTAATATAAGAAGGAACTTGACTTGAAATGACTACGGTGATAGGGTAATCTCTCACACTACCAAAGTAATGCTGGAAATTCTCCAAGCCAGGCTTCAGTAATACTTGAACCAAGAACTTTCAGATGTTCAAGATGAATTGAGAAAAGGCAGAGGAAAAAGAGATCAAATTGCCAAAATCCTTTAGAACATAGAATAAAGCAAAAGAATTCCAGAAAAACATCTGCTTCACTGACTATGTTAAATCACTCAATGGTATGGATCAAAATAAATTGCAAAAATTCATTAAAAAACAGGAATACATGACCATTTTATCTTCCTCTTGAGAAATCTGTATGTAGGGCAAGAAGCAACAGTTAGAACCAGACATGGAACAACAAACTGGTTCCAAATTGAGAAAGGGGTACATCAAGACTGTGTATTGTCACTCTGCTTATTTAATTTACATTCAGAGAACATTCTGAGAAATGTCTGACAGGATGAAGCAAAAGCAGGAATGAAGATTGCTGGGGGAAATATCAATAAACTCAGATATGCAGACAATAGCACCTTTAAAGCATAAAGCGAAGAGGAACTAAAGAGCTTCTTGATGAGGGTGAAGAGGAAAGATAAAAAGCTAGCTTATTTAACATTAAAAAAGAGGTTCATGACATACAGCCCCATCACTTCATGGCACATAGTTGGGGAAACAATGGAAACACTGCAGACTTTCTTTTCTTGGGCTCCAAAATCACTGAAGATGGTGACTGCAGCCTGAAATTAAAAGATACTTGCTCCTTGGAAGAAAAGCTATGATCAACCTCAAGAGCATATTAAAAAGCATAGACATTACTTTACTGACTAAGGTCTGTAGGTCAAAGCTAAGCTTTTTCAGTAGTCATGTAAGGATGTGAGAGTTGGACAGTAAAGAAAGTTGAGTGCTGAAGTACTGATGCTTTTGAACTGCTGTGTTGGAGAAGACACTTGGGAGTCCCTTGGACTGCAAGGAGATCAAACCTGTCAGTTTTAAAGGAAATCAGTCTTGAATATTCATTGGAAGAACTGATGCTGTAGCTGAAGCTCCAGTAATTTGGCCACCTGGTGTGAAAACTGACTCATTGGAAAAGACCCTGATACTGGGAAAACTTGAAGGCCAGAGGAGAAGGGGACGACAGAGGATGAGATGGTTGGATGGCATCACCTATTCGATGGACTTGAGTTTGAGCAAGCTCCGGGAGCTGGTGATGGACAGGGTAGCCTGGTGTGCTGCAGTCCATGGTACACAGAGATTTAGACATTACTGAGTGATTGAAATGAATGATTGTAATAGGGAGAATTTTTGACAACAAGATCTTCACATATCTCAAAATAAAACAGCAAAAGATGTTTCTTTAACATTGAAGGATAAGCAGCATGAGCAGCAACGTGTGTGTGTGTGTGTGTGTGTGTGATGGGACAAGTGGTGGGGATGGACGGATGAGCAAGACAGCATGATGGAGCAGTTTCACAGGAAGTGTTTCTCTCTGTATTAAGTTGATTCTCAAAATGAGCTGTTAAGGGAGACAGAAATGTCTGAACCTTAGTGCTTGCTCAAGCTTCGGGGAAAACTGAAGTTCAGAGGAGAGAATCTTGCCTAAGTTTAGCCAAGCCAAGTCAGGAGGTAGGTTATTGATGATTGTGAGTACTTGGCCAGTGTCTACCATTGTTTATGAGAGGCAAAGTCTGTCCTTAGACAGTATTGTTGTTACCAAAATTGCAAGTCCATGTGTCTGAGATAGAATGAGGTTCATCAAAACTAACGTTAGAGTTTGGAACAGAGAAAGGTTTATTACAAATTCATACAAGGAGATGGGTGGCTCATGCCCTAAGAACCCAAAGTTACTGAAAGTTTTCAGTAAGTTTGTTCAAAAACAAATGTTAGAGAGAGGTATGGTTAGCTGTTGCAGACTTCTTGGTGTCTGACCCTTTGTTCTTAAGGTCAGGTCATGGTCAAGTAGTGATGTTCTGGTAAATCTCTATCAGATGAATGTTATTCTCTGTCCTGACAAGAAAGGACAAAGTCTCAAGGTACAATTTTCACCCTGAAATGTCCCAGATCTCATTAAACAGAAGCGGATCTCAGCAGCTCCTTCAGGGCCAGGTTCCCACATTATGCCCAGCTCTCATCCCTGACAGAGTCAGGCACCCAACCTAATAGGTCCTCAGTCTCTTCAGGCCATCCAAATAGGGAGATGATTTCTCACAGACCGAGACTCAGAAAGATGGCCGCTGCTATTAGGTCACAGAGACAGGGATGAGGGAGAGGTACATTGCTCCTCAAGGCCTGGGCCAAGCCTAGTGGAGGGCCTTAGGGAGGTTCTGCAGTGCTACAGGATGTAGTCCCCAGTCTGTTTCCTGGGCCCTCAAGCTCACCTGCTGGCCCAAGGCTGGGTAAGCTCCAGGGCCTCTAGAAGAAGACCAGAATCTGCCTCATATCTCATTCTCCACCTGATAACCACCACATCACCCTTGACTTCCCACTGGTCCCTTATTGAGTAACTTGTGGGCAAGACACACTGTGGTGCTGACCAATAACTGAGCAGGAAAACTAATAACTGTCACTCATTGACAACTGGTTGTATGTCAATGGGGCCCTCTGGGGTACCAAGCAAGGCTGAGCAACACCTGTTGCCTAGTAACAAGGTGCAGAGAAATGAGGCACACCAGAGGCTATCTTCTAATCACTGTGCTTACCCTGCTCTGTTACACTGTGACTAGAAAAAGAATCACTTTGAGGTTAAGGTTGGTCAGAATAGTTTTCAAGGTAGGCTGGCTTCACCTCTTGTTGGCTTTTAACTATTAGCTATACTATATGCTGAGCATGTGATCAAGTGGCAGCTGCTGGAGGGGCATAGAGATAAGCATTAATGACAGGCATGCCTGGGAATACAATAAAAAGATGATGAGTAAAAGTTAAATAAGTGTTGAAAACCAAAATCTGAGGTTGGAAAGGAGTCAATCAAAAAGATTCCAGCATGCTGGACCCAAAGTGCCCTTATGTAACAGAACAGCATAAGCACAACCCTTAGCTGGTACCCATCACTGTGCCTTATTACTCTGCATCTTGTTACTAGGCAAAAGGTCTTGCTCAGCCATTGGTCAGTGCCTCACTGGGCCCTGCCAACAAGCAAACAACTATTAATGTGCTACCTACTGGTATGGTCCTGCTGAGCTATTGGCAAGCTTCACAGTGGGCCCTGCCTATTGATAACTGTCAATTAGGGACCACTGGGTAAGTGATTTGGTCAAGAGTTAGTGCTGCGGTGGTGATCTGACTCTTGCCTTTGAGCATCTTACTTTTTTTTTTTTTAAATCAGGAATGTACTTCTAGTAGATGGGGCAAGTTGAGTTTCCTATTCAATGTGAGAGTTGAAGTGTCCCCAACAATATTATTAGAGGAGACATTTAACACTTTCTTTGCTCTACTGTATAATCTTATGGAGACTGTGTATTGATCTTGGGGCAACAGACTGAGGATTCACCAAGTCTGGGGGTCTCTGAAGCTCACTGGAGTAGAAAAAACACCCAACCTGTTCTTAATTACCTTTATCCACCTTAAGTGCTTGCTCTTAAGGTCCTTAAGCCCCCGAATAACCCCAAATAGGAAAAAGGTAGACTAGAGATACAGTGATGAGAGAACTCTGAAGTTCTGAAAAGGGATAGAAAGTGTTTTGCAGAGGTTCATAGAGGGATGGAGGAGGCAGGAGTGTTGAAGGCAGACATATAGGTCAAAGGATAAAGGGAACTGAAGGGAAGTCTAAAGGTCATGAGAAGAAGCACCATGCTCCTGAATTACCACCCCCAGAATCAGCCACAGAGAGGTTTCAGGAGTGGGAAAGTTATATCATGGCCTCCCTTAGCATCCACTAGCCCATGCTGATGGGCAAAGTGGTACACTGTGATATCTAAGTTCCCCAGTGTCTAAGTTCACCAGTGGCTGGGGGAGTGCCTAGCTGACATATCAGATTGAAGGGTGTGGCTCCTCATTGTCCTGAGAGGCTATATACAGGTAGGTCAGAGGCAGAGATTCTGGGTTAGGTCATTTCTTGGCATCATCATGACTAAGGTAACCAAGAAGCCACAGCAGTTAAGAAGAGTTGCAATGTAGTTTGCTTCAAGGATGAAAGGAAGAAAGAAGACCCTTTGTCAATGGAGGTACAGAGGCAGTGTGAAGGTAAGATGACTCCAATTAAGTTCCCCATGTTCTCCATTGACTTTGCTGTCCAAGACCTCTATACTGCCCCTGCATGGCACAAAAGTCCTCATCAGCCCACACCTCTTTTCATGAAATCTCCCTTCCAACTCAGTTTTTATACTCTTTCCTCAAAACTAGTAACCTTCTCCTGTGTTTCCAGGCATGAAAGATGACCATGAGGGTGAAAAGACCTCTACAAGGAAACCTGAGAAAGAAAATCCGATCATATGACACTCAATCAAAGAAAGTGAAGAAAACGAGAAATCAAACCGTTTTTTCTGTTCCTGTGCATGTAAGAAATTGAATCAAAGCAGAAAAATGTACCAAAATAGGAGGCAGAGTCAAATCAGGAGGCAAAAACAAAGCAGGAGATAAGCTCAAGCTACCCCAGAATGAGAGACCCTGGAGAAGTACAACCTGGGCAGGCAATAACTGAATAGAAAAGGTCAGACAGTTTAGAATTGTGTCTTCAGAGGTCTGCTTTCTTAGAAATGGCCAACCAGAAAAAGACTGACTCTCACCTTATCATAATAAACTGATAGCTGTGATTAAAATAGTGAAAATGAGTATACTACCCAAAGCAATCTACAGATTCAATGCAATTCCTATCAAGATACCAGCGGTGTTTTTCACAGAGCTAGAACAAATAATTTCACAATTTGTATGGAAACACAAAAAACCTCGAATAGCCAAAGCCATCTTGAGAAAGAAGAATGGAACTGGAGGAACCAACCTGCCTGACTTCAGGCTTTACTACAAAGCCACAGTCATCAAGACAGTATGGTACTGGCACAAAGACAGAAATATAGATCAATGGAACAAAATAGAAAGCCCAGAGATAAATCCACACACCTATGGACAGCTTATCTTCGACAAAGGAGGCAAGAATATACAGTGGATTAAAGACAATCTTTTTAACAAGTGGTGCTGGGAAAA
>SJXQ01005739.1:208169-228715 GCA_006408695.1 Aepyceros melampus
GGGAGGTGGGGGTCGGGATTGGGAGTTCATGTACACTCATGGCTGATTCATGTCGATGTGTAGCAAAACGAATACAGTATTGTAAAGCAAAACGAACTAAAAAAAAATAAAAATTAATTAAAAAAATAAATAAAGTTCAGTGAAAAGATGATATTTGTGTGTGTGAATTTCCTGATGGAAGCGAGGGAAGGAAGAGAAGAGGTGGGCACCTAAGAAGGGAAGGGTATGGGGTCCCAAGAGGTTGCAGAACAGACCCTTAGGTCCACACTTAGTCAGAGAGTAGAGGTCTGGATTGGGTCAAGAGTCTGCACTGAAGATGGATAACCCTGCTTAACAATTGATCTCAGCAGCAAGGAGTACCGATGTGGTATTATTTCCTTTGTTTGGGGTGTGGAATGACATTAGGGTCTAGATTGCCAGAACCCAGATGGGAAGAGGGTTTCACATGGGGATGGTGACTGTTATACTTCCCCTGAGAAAGGCAGGCAGAAATCACCTCCTGGCCACCCACGTCATAATGGGGATTGTTGCATCACTCACCTATGCTGTCAGCTAAAGGTGCTCAGAAGGCACAAAATGCTGATATAACTAAACCCACAACTAGTATTTCCAAGGACTAAAATAATATTATGAGGGATCAAACCAAATATTGATGAGGCCCCTGTTTTGCTAAGAAATTGGTGGGAGAAGTGTGATCCCAAAGGCAGAGCAGTGGCTGTGCCCACATCCCAGTATAGAGGACAAACAGGGTCACCACCACAGAAAAAAATTTTTTGAGGGGGCGCTATGCAGGTTGTGGGATCGTAGTTCCCTGAACAGGGATAGAACTCATTCCCTTTCTAGTAAAAGCTTGGAGTCCTAACCACTGGACAGCCATGGAAGTCTGTACAGAGACTTTTGATACAAGTATTAATACAAGACAGAGTAAAAGTTGGTCTTTTATTTATCACCATACTCGAGCATTCCTGAATAACTACAGTCATAAAACATTCTTCCCCAGTAAAGTCTTTTGTTAGTCCAAGTTCTACAAGTTTATCATGGTTTAAAAGTAAGCGTATGGAATATTTAATTTGGTGTTACCTTTCATTTTGAAATGTTTAAAAAGGTTCCAGGAGTAATCAAATATGGAGATATGAAAGGCAGAGTATCTGACCATAAGAATTCCGTGTGTCTTCAGAAAACATTTTAGAAAAAAAAACTAAAACACAGAGTTTCACCATCAACATCAAGAGTTAAGTTCAGATTTTAAGTCAATGATATGGTATCTTTTATCTGGACTGCAGCTCCCTAATTAAATCTTTCTGGCACTTTAACTCCTGGGAGACCCAGTTGATGATTCAAAGTCAGTCACTGAATGTGATTTAAAATCAATAAGAATGAAAGACACCCTGGATGTGCTGTCCTTTCAAAGGAAGTAGGAACATTTTCATGCCTTGCCTGCAGAAAATTAATTACCTAAAGCTGCTACCAGTAGTATTCCCTGGTGGCTCAGAGGGTAAAGTGTCTGCCTGCAATGCAGGAGACCTGAGTTCGATCCCTGGGTCAGGAAGATCCAGGAGCTACCAGGATGATACGGGAAGAGAGACCTTGTATCTATATATAGGTAGGTACTTGATTCCAGATCTGTATATATAATCACCATTTAACACTATCACACCTTAATCCATTGCTGTTGGACTTAATGAAATGTTTGCTGTTATAGGGGAAGGCAACAGATTGCTAGGTCTGAAGAGCTGAAAGTGAAAGTTGCTAAGTTGTGTCTGACTCTTGGTGACCTCATAGACTATACCGTCCATGGAATTCTCCAGGCCATTAGATGCTCTTCTTCAGGAGAACTTCCAAATCCAGAGATGGAACCCAGGTCTCCCGCATTGCAGGCAGATTCTTTACCAGCTGAGCCACAAGAGAAGCCAAAGGATACTGGAGTAGTGTATCCCTTTTCCAGTGTATCTTCTAGACCCAGGGATTGAACCAGGATCTCCAGAATTGCAAGTGGATTTTTTCCCAACTGAGCTATCAGGACAGCCCTGAGGTGGACCAAAAGCAGATGTCAGAGGGCCTTGTATCCCCAAAGTAGACTTGATACATATTTTCAAATACATTGATACACTGCCACATTCCAGAAAGAGGGGAGGATGCACAGAGTTTAAAAAGGATCCAAAGACACCTAGGGTTAAAACACAAAAACATGAATAATAAGTCATGAGTTGAGAAAGGATATATCCAAGTAGGATAGCACAAAATATCAATATTGGATGCCTATAGTTCCCCTGGAAAAGGATGATATATTGTGATTCAGACATGTCAAGTCCTATTGTAAATGTTGTTTTGGGTTTTGGCAGGGTTTTGAGGGGGGTGGGTTTGCTCATTAGCACTAACAAAGAGTAATACAAACTCTTTAGACTTCCACTTTTACAGGTTCCCTATGAATAGATTCCAACTGACCTCTCTAGCTGTGTCCATAACAACCTCTGTTGACTAATACAATGATTTCCCTAAGACCTTCTGCTTTCCTCTTTGCCTGTATCCATTCTATCTTCTGTGACTCAGAAACTAGCAACAATCTGAGGCCAGCCTAATGGTCACCTCCTCCCAAAATTTTTTTCATTCTCTTAATTTCTTCATGTTCTCTAACACTTACTGCTTGTTACCTGCAGCTTTTATGATAGTTTTTGAGTATGTATTTTATCAAAAATACATGCCAGAGAGGTAAATGGATTAGAAATCAACAGTGTGGTGAAATAAAATATTATCAGAAGTTAAATTATCTAAGACTGTGTGGGAGTGTATACTCTCCTCTGCCAAGTAGCTCTAAGAATCTGTTTGAAAATATCATAAAAACCATACAGTAGAGAGAGGATCGTAAGTCAAAGGAATTTAAACAAGAAGCTTCTTTTATCAGTGGTCAAGAGGAATGTCGTGTCCTTGTATTATGACCCCATATTTGAATGACACCGAAGGCAAAAGCCAAAAGATTGCCCATGGACTCATGATAAGAGCACAATACTGCTGGCCCAGAGGCTTCTCTTACTTGGCAGAGGTTTATGTGCTAAGAGTGAGAACACATCTGCACAGGACCACATCCACATATCAGCAGGAATCTAGTGGGAGTCCCCAAACTTGACATGCTCCTGGCAGGTCCCTCACCCTATTACCTTTCCTACAGGCTGTCACCCATTTCTGCCTTGAGATGATCAATATTAAATTACACTTTACCATCTCTTCAATTAACCACAATGGACAAACTAGACATCTGAATGTAAAAGAATGACACTGGACCCTTACCTTATATGATACACAAAACTAAACTAAAAGTTGATTAAAGATTTAAATGCAAGATCTGAAACTATAAAACTACTAGAAGAAACATACTGAAGAAGTTATATAACATTCATCTTAGAAATGATTTATTGTATGTGACACCAAAACACAGGAAAGAAAAAGAAAAAATAGAAAACTAGGACTCATTACAGTTCAATCGATCAGTCATGTGTGACTGTGATGCCATGGACTGCAGCACTCCAGGCATCCCTGTCCATCACAACTTCCGGAGTTTAACCAAACTCATGTCCATTGAGTCGATGATGCTATCCAGCCATCTCATCCTCTGTCGTCCCCTTCTCCTCCTGCCTTCAATCTTTCCCAGCATCTGGGTCTTCAAATGAGTCAGTTCTTCGCATCAGGTGGCCAGAGTATTGGAGTTTCAGCTTCAGCATCAGTCCTTCCAATGAATATTTAGGACTGATTTCATTTAGGATGGGCTCGTTTGATCTCTTTGCAGTCCAAGGGACTCTCAAGAGTCTTCTCCAACAGTACAGCTCAAAAGCATCAATTCTTCAGTGCTGAGCTTTCTTTATAGTCCAAATCTCGCATCCATACATGACTACTGGAAAAAGCTGCCTCCTCCAAAGACCACATCAACTCCTGCCTTCAATCTTTCCCAGCATCTGGGTCTTCAAATGAGTCAGTTCTTCGCATCAGGTGGCCAGAGTATTGGAGTTTCAGCTTCAGCATCAGTCCTTCCAATGAATATTTAGGACTGATTTCATTTAGGATGGGCTCGTTTGATCTCTTTGCAGTCCAAGGGACTCTCAAGAGTCTTCTCCAACAGTACAGCTCAAAAGCATCAATTCTTCAGTGCTGAGCTTTCTTTATAGTCCAAATCTCGCATCCATACATGACTACTGGAAAAAGCTGCCTCCTCCAAAGACCACATCAAAAATACATCTACATAGAAGCCAAACTGATGTTTATCAAATGGGAAGTTGGGGAGAGGGATGAATCAGGAGTTGAGGATTAACATATACACACCACTATATGTAAAATAGATAGCCAACAAGGATCTACTACAAAACTACAGGGAACTCTGCTCAACATTCTGTAACAACATAAATGGGAAATGACTTTTTAAAGAATAAGAATATATGTGTGTGAGTGTTTGTGTTCAGTCATTTCACTCATGTCTGATTCTTGTGACCCTATGGACTACAGCCTGCTAAGCACCTCTCTCCATGGGATTCTCCTAGCAAGAATACTGGAGAGGTTTGGCATGGCCTCCTGAGGGGAATTTCCTGACCCAGGGATTGAACCTGCATCTCCTGCATTGCAGGCAGATGCTTTAACAACTGAGCCAAGTAGTTAGCCCAAATATATGAATATGTAAAGTGGCTGCATGGGCACAGGAGGGCTGAGAGGAGCTGCTCCACGTTCAATGTCAGGAGGGGCCACAGTGAGGAGATAGCCCTTGTCCAAGGTAAGGAGAAGCGGCTGCATTTTTCTAGAGCAGCCGTGAAGACATACCCCACGTCCAAGGTAAGAGAAACCCAAGTAAGATGGTAGGTGTTGCAAGAGGGCAGACACACTGAAACCATAATCACAGAAAACTAGTCAATCAAATCACATGGACCACAGCATTGTCTAACTCAATGAAACTAAGCCATGCCTGTGAGGCCACCCAAGATGGGCGGGTCATGGTGGAGAGGTCTGACAGAATGTGGTCCACTGGAGAAGGGAATGGAAAGCCACTTCAGTACTTTTGCCTTGAGAACCCCATGAACAGTATGAAAAGGCAAAATGATAGGATATTGAAAGAGGAACTCCCCAGGCCAGTAGGTGTCCAATATGCTACTGGAGATCAGTGGAGAAATAACTTCAGAAAGAATGAAGGGATGGAGCTAAAGCAGAAGCAATACCCAGTTGTGGATGTGACTGGTGATAGAAGCAAGGGCCGATGCTGTAAAGAGCAATATTGCATAGGAACCTGGAATGTTAGGTCCATGAATCAAGGCAAATTGGAAGTGGTCAAACAGTAGGAGATGGCAAGAGTGAATGTCAACATTCTCAGAATCAGTGAACTGAAATGGACTAGAATGGGTGAAATTAACTCAGATGACCATTATATCTACTACTGTGGACAGGAATCCCTTAGAGGAAATGGAGTAGCCATCATGGTCAACAAAAGAGTCCAAAATGCAGTACTTGGATGCAATTTCAAAATGACAGAATGATCTCTGTTCATCTCCAAGGCAAACCATTCAAAATCACAGTAATCCAAGCCTATGCCACAAACAGTAATGCTGAAGAAGCTGAAGTTGAATGGTTCTATGAAGACATATAAAACCTTTTAGTACAAACAACCCCCCCCCCAAAAAAAAAGATGTCCTTTTCATTATAGGGGACTAGAATGCAAAAGTAGAAAGTCAAGAAACACCTGGAGTAACAGACAAATTTGGCCTTGGAATGCGTAATGAAGGCAAAGACTAATAGAGTTGTGTCAAGAAAACAAACTGGTCATAGCAAACACCCTCTTCCAACAACATAAGAGAAGACTCTACACATGGACATCACCAGATGGCCTACACCGAAATCAGATTGATTATATTCTTTGCAGCCAAAGATGGAGAAGTTCTGTATGGTCAGTAAGAACAAGACTGGGAGCTGACTGTGGCTCAGATCATGAACTCCTTATTGCCAAATTCAGACTTAAATTGAAGAAAGTAGGGAAAAACACTAGACCATTCAGGTATGACCTAAATCAAATTCCTTATGATTAAACAGTGGAAGTGAGAAAGAGATTTAAGGGCCTAGATCTGATAGAGTGCCTGATGAACTATGGAATGAGGTTCGTGACATTGTACAGGAGACAGGGATCAAGACCATCTCCATGGAAAAGAACTGTAAAAAGGCAAAATGGTTGTCTGGTGGGGGGAGGGGGGCTTACAAATAGCTGTGAAAACAAGAGAAGTGAAAAGCAAAGGAGAATAGGAAAGATATAAGCATCTCAATGTAGAGTTCCAAAGAATAGTAAGGAGAGATAAGAAAGCCTTCCTCAGCAAACAATGTGAAGAAATAGAAGGAAAAAAAAATAGAATGGGAAAGACTAGAGATTTCTTCAAGAAAATTAGAGATAGCAAGGGGACATTTCATGGAAAGATGGGCTCGATAAAGGACAGAAATGGTATGGACCTAACAGAAGCAGAAGATATTAAGAAGAGGTGGCAAGAATACACAGAAGAACTGTACAAAAATAAAATCTTCATGACCGAGATAATCACGATGGTGTGATCACTGACCTAGAGCCAGACATTCTGGAATGTGAANAACATTTCATGCAAGGATGGGCTCGATAAAGGACAGAAATGGTCTGGACCTAACAGAAGCAGAAGATATTAAGAAGAGGTGGCAAGAATACACGGAAGAACTGTACAAAAAAGATCTTCATGACCCAGATAATCATGATGATGTGTTGACTAATCTAGAGCCAGACATTCTGGAATGTGAAGTCAAGTGGGCCTTAGAAGCATCACTACGAACAAAGCTAGTGGAGGTGATGGAATTCCAGATGAGTTATTTCAAATCCTGAAAGATGATGCTGTGAAAGTGCTGCACTCAATATGCCAACAAATTTCGGCAACTCAGCAGTGGTCACAGTACTGGAAAAGGTCAATTTTCATTCCAATCCCAAAGAAAGGCAATGTCAAAGAATGTTCAAACTACTGCACAATTGTACTCATCTCACACGCTAGTAAAATAATGTTCAAAATTCTCCAAGCCAGGCTTCAGCAATACGTGAACCACGAACTTCCAGATGTTAAAGCTGGTTTTATTTATTTATTTTATTTTATTTATTTATTTATTTTTATTTTATTTATTATTATTTTGTTTTTTACTTTACAATACTGTATTTGTTTTGCCATACATTGACATGAATCTGCCACAGGTGTACATGAGTCCCCAATCTTGAACCCTCCTCCCACCACCCTCCCCATATCCTCTCTCTGGGTCATCCCAGTGTACCAGCCCCAAGCAGCCTTTATCCTGTATCGAACCTAGACTGGTGATTCGTTTCTTACATGATAGCATACATGTTTCAATGCCATTCTCTCAAATCATCACACCGTCTCCCACTCCCACAGAATCCAAAAGTCTGTTCTATACATCTGCATCTCATTTGCTGTCTTGCATACAGCGTTATCATTACCATCTTTTAAAATTCCATATATATATGTTAGTATACTATTACTCAGCCATTAAAAAGAATACATTTGAATTAGTTCTAATGAGGTAGATGAAACTGGAGCCGATTATACAGAGTGAAGTAAGCCAGAAAGAAAAACACCAAGCTTGTTTTAGAAAAGGCAGAGGAACCAGAGATTAAATTAGCAATATCCGTTGGATCATGGAAAAAGCAAAAGAGTTCCAGAAAAACATCTATTTCTGCTTCATTGACTATGCCAAAGCCTTTGACTGTGTGGATCAAAATAAACTGTGGAAAATTCTGAAAGAGATGGGAATACCAGACCACCTGACCTGCCTCTTGAGAAATCTGTATGCAGGTCAGGAAACAACAGTTAGGACTGGACATGGAAAAACAGACTGGTTCCAAATAGGGAAAGGAGTATGTCAAGGCTGTATATTGTCACCCTGCTTATTAACTTATATGCAGAGTACATCTTGAGAAACACTGGGCTGGAAGAAGCACAAGCTGGTATCAAGATTGCTGGGAGAAATATCAATAACTTCAGATATACAGATGACATCACCCTTATGGCAGAAAGTGAAGAGGAACTAAAGAGCCTCTTGATGAAAGTGAAAGAGGAGAGTGAAAAGTTGGCATGGTTCCAAATAGGGAAAGGAGTATGTCAAGGCTGTATATTGTCACCCTGCTTATTAACTTATATGCAGAGTACATCTTGAGAAACACTGGGCTGGAAGAAGCACAAGCTGGTATCAAGATTGCTGGGAGAAATATCAATAACTTCAGATATACAGATGACATCACCCTTATGGCAGAAAGTGAAGAGGAACTAAAGAGCCTCTTGATGAAAGTGAAAGAGGAGAGTGAAAAGTTGGCTTGAAGCTCAACATTCAGAAAACTAAGATCATGACACCTGGTCCCATCACTTCATGGGAAATAGATGGGGAAACAGTGGAAACAGTGTCAGACTTTATTTTTGGGGCTCCAAAATCACTGCAGACAGTGATTGTAGCTATGAAATCAAAAGATGCT
Source organism: Aepyceros melampus (assembly GCA_006408695.1). Lineage (NCBI taxonomy): Eukaryota > Metazoa > Chordata > Mammalia > Artiodactyla > Bovidae > Aepyceros > Aepyceros melampus. The sequence goes on from SJXQ01005739.1 coordinate 216,679, forward strand.
TACTCCATGGGAGGAAAGTTATGACCAAGCTAGGTAGCATATTAAAAAGCAGAGACATTACTTTGCCAACAAAGGTCCATCTAGTCAGGCTATGTTTTTTCCAGTAGTCATGTATGGATGTGAGAGTTGGACTGCGAAGAAAGCTGAGCACTGAAGAATTGATGCTTTTGAACTGTGGTGTTGTAGAAGACTCTTGAGAGTCCCTTGGACTGCAAGGAGATCCAACCAGTCCATTCTAAAGGAGCTCAGTCCTGGGATTTCTTTGGAAGGAATGATGCTAAAACTGAAACTCCAGTACTTTGGCCACCTCATGCGAAGAGTTGACTCATTGGAAAAGACTCTGATGCCAGGAGGTATTGGGGGCAGGAGGATAAGGGGACGACAAAGGATGAGATGGCTGGATGGCATCACTGACTCGATGGACATGAGTTTGAGTGAACTCCAGGCGTTGGTGATGGACAGGGAGGCCTGGCGTGCTGGAATTCATGGGGTCACAAAGAGTCAGACATGACTGAATAAATGAACTGAACTGTAAACTAAATAACCTTGCTGTTCACCTGAAACAATTACAACATTGTAAATCAATTATACTCCAATAGAAAAAAAAAAAAAGAATCCATCAACATGTGGAACAATTAGCTCAAAATACTAATAAAAATATTCAGAAGCATTCCCAAATCTAGGCTGTAAGAATGATCCACAGGGAATAGTGTAGGAAGAGAAACGGAACATTCAAGTTCTGACCATGTGCCCCTGAGAGAGTACTCAGAATATAGGGAGATTACACAGGTGGAAATCTACTCTGGTCTGAGTTGTTCGAGACATGTATTGGACACACCAGTCCTGGGGTCTGACACAGAGAAGACAAGCACCCTTAGCTGGTTCCAGGGCCTTGCGGACTAACAGGAGGACTGTGGGAAGCCTGGACTACTCTCTCAACGTGTGCATGCTCAGGGGCTTACTCCCAAGGCACAGAAGAGGACAGATTTAGGCCACACTTGTGGCTGCCTGTTTTCCCCACAACTATCCACCCCTGCACATGCCCTGCTTACTTCATGTGGCCACTCTGCACTGCAGCAGGGACTGCCATGATGAGGCAGAGAGCTGGATGTGGGAAGCAGAGGTGCATGTGGCCCAGGGCGACATCTCTGTGGGACAGCTGGGGCCATGCTCATGGAGGGCACCTACACAGGCAGCACATCGGGAGCAGTCCTGATCTCTGAGGAGGCCACACTGCCATAGCAGATGATCCAGTTCATGCCCAGATCCCATGAGGGCTCAATAGCACCCCTCTTCAACAGGGCAGGGGTGGCAGATGCTGGGGGAACTAATCAGCTGTGAGGGACCAAGGGGTCTGAGACCACAAGCTATGTTTAAGCAGGGTGGGAGATGCTACTGCTGGTGCTGGCACAAGTGGAGAGTTGCAGGTAGCCTGGAACTCTGTCAGCAGCCAGCCTGTAGACTGGATTCTCTGTTTCCAACCTCCTCATTCCCCTTTTGTCGTTCTGAAGCAAGGCTTGCAGTGCTGGAAGAGGGGAGGACACACACTTAGAGGGAATACAGCCAGCTCTGGTCTGATGATCAGGGCTTCTGCTCCAGAAACATAGGACCCCACCCTGCCCCCAATAGGGCTGAGAAGGCCACTGAGAATAGAGAAAGTCTCTGCCTCAAATCTGTCTCCAGCACTGGCTCCACCAATCTGCTACCAAGGTGATAGCTTCTGGCACACCCTGAGGAAAGATATGACTTGTGGTCCATCAAATCCAACCCTCCTGCTGAGTACCACACAGACTGTATAGGGATACCTCCCTAAAAGGATACCAATTCAAGACCATAATAGATAACTGATTCACTTAAATTCATAGAGACAGAAATGAGAAAACAAAGGACTGATCTCCATTAAAAGACTGAGTGAAAACCTCTGACAAAACAACAACAAAAAAGTAGAGATAAATTCTGAAAGAGATGGGAATACCAGACCACCTGACCTGTCTCTTGAGAAATCTGTATGCAGGTCAGGAAGCAACAGTTAGAACTGGATATGGAACAACAGACTGGATCCAAACAGGAAAGGAGTACATCAAGGCTGTATAAGTACATCATGAGAAATGCTGGACTGGAAGAAACACAGCTGGAGTCAAGATTGCAGGGAGAAATATCAATAACCTCAGATTCATGGGGTCGCAAAGAGTTGGACACGACTGAGCGACTGAACTGAACTGAAAGATCTTACTATTTACAGATGACATGATACTATACATGCTGCTTCTGCTAAGTTGCTTCAGTCGTGCTCGACTCTGTGCAACCCCATAGATGGCAGCCCATGAGGCTCCCCTGTCCCTGGGATTCTCCAGGCAAGAACACTGGAGTGGGGTGCCATTGCCTTATCCGGATACCATACATAGAAAACCCTAAAAAATAGTATCAGAAAACTACTAGAGCTAATCAGTGAATTTAGCAAAGTCACAGGATACAAAATCAACACAAAAATCACTTGCATTCCTATATAGTAGCAATGAAAATTCATAAAGAGAAATTAAGGAATCAATCACATTACCACCATAATAAAAAGACTATCTAGGAAAAAAAACATACCTGAGGAGACAAAAGAACTGCATACAGAAAATTGTAAGATACTGATGAAAGAAATGAAAGACAACATAAACAGATTGTGAAATATTTTCAATATTGTGAAAATGACTATACTACCAGACACAATCTATAGATTTAATGCAACCCCTTTCAAATTACCAATGACATTTTTCACAGAACTAGAACATAAAATTTCACAATTCATAAGGAGACACAAAAGATCCTGAATAACCAAAGCAATCTTGAGAAAGAATGGAGCTGAAAGAATCAACCTTCCTGACTTCAGATTATAATACAAAGCTACAGTCATCAAGTCAGTATGGTACTGGCACAAAAACAGAAATACAGACCAATGGAACAAGATAGAAAGACCAGAAATAAAGCCACACACCTATGGGTGTGTGTGTGTGTGTGTGTGTGTGTGTGTGTGTTTGTTTGTTTTTGGCAAAGGAGGCAAGAATATACAATAGGACAAAGACAGCCTCTTCCATAAGTGCTGCTGGGAAAATTGGACAGCTACATATAAAAGAATGAAATTAAAACACTTTTTAACACCATACCAAAGATTAGCACAAAATGGATTAAAGACCTAAATGTAAGACCAGAAACTATAAAACTCTTAGAAGAAAACATAGGCAGAACACTCGATGACATATATCAAAGCAAGATCCTCTATGAACCACCTCCTAGAGTAAGAGAAATAAAAACAAAAGTAAACAAGTGGGACCTGATTAAACTTAAAAGTTTGCACAGCAAAGGAAACCATAAACAAGGTGAAAATAAAATCTTCAGGATAGGATAAAATAATAGAAAAAATTTAAAAATTGACAAATGATTAATTTCCAAAATATACAAGCAGCTCATAAAACTCAATTCCAGAAAAGCAAACAACCCAACCAAAAGTGGGCAAAAGACCTAAAGAGACATTTCTCCAGAGAATACATACAGATGGCTAATAAATGTGAAAATATGCTCAACATCGCTCACTATCAGAGAAATTCAAATCAAAACTACAATGTGATATCAACTCACACCAGCCAGAATGGCCATCATCAAAAAGTCTACAAGCAATAAATGTTGGAGAGGGTGTGGAGAAAAGGGAACCCTTTTGCACTGTTGGTGGGGATGTAAATTGATACAGCCACTATGGAAGATGGTATTATGTAGATTCCTTAAAAAACTAGAAATAAAACCACCATATGACCCAGCAATCCCACTATTAGGCATATACCCTGAGGAAACCAAAATTGAAAAATACACATGTATCCCAATGTTCACTGTAGCATTATTTACAATAGCTAGAACATGGAACCTACCTATATGTCCATCAACAGATGAATGGATAAAGAAGTTTTGGTACATATACAAAATGGAATATTATTCAGACATAAAAAAGGAACACGTTTGAGTCAGTTGTGAAGAGGTGGATGAACCTAGAATCTATTATACAGAGTGAAGTAAGTCAGAAATAGAAAAATAAATATCATTAACTAATGCATATATATGGAATCTATAAAAATGGTACTGATGAATTTACTTGCAAGGCAGCAATGGAGAAACAGACATAGAGAACAGACTTATGACACAGGGAGAAGGAAGGAGAGGGTGAGATGTATGGAGAGAGTAACATGGAAACTTACATTATCATGTATAAAATACATAGCCAATGGGAATTTGCTATCTGTCACAGGGAACTCAAACAGGGGCCCTATATCAAAATAGAGGGGTGAGAGCTGGAGGGACATGGGAGGGAGGTTTAATAGGGAGGGGACATATGTATACCTAGGGCTGATTCATGTTGATGCTTGACAGAAATAAACAAAATTTTATAATGCAATTATCCCTCAAGCAAAAGATAAATCATTTAAAACAACACATCAACATGTGGAAAAATTATCTCAAAAAACTGACTGGAAAATTGCAGAAAGATTCCTGAAGCAAGGCTCTAAGAAAGACCACAGGGAATAGAGTAAGAAGGGAAGAAGAGCAGTCAAGTCCTGGCCTGTGTCCATGGAAAAGGACTCAAAATATAAGGGAGATCACACCGGTGGAGATCTGCCCTGGGTGTGAGCAGTTAGAGCCATATATTGGACATGCCAGTCCTGGGGTCTGACACAGGGAAGACAAGCACACTAAGCTGGTTGCAGGGCCATGTGGACAAACAGGAGGGCTGTGGGAAGCCTGGACTCCCCTATCAAGGAGCACATGCTCAGAGTCTTTCTCCCAAGGCAGGGGTAAAGAGGATACATTAAGACCACACTTGTGGCTGCCTGTTTTCCCCACAACTACCCAGCCTGCCCTATACACGCCCTGCTTACTTCATGTGGTTGCTATTCACTGCAGCAGGGGCTGCCATGATGAGGCAGGGAGCTGGGATATGGTAAGCAGAGGTGCATCTGGCCCAGGGCGGCATTTGGGTGGGACAGCTGGGTCCATACTCATAGAGGGCACTTACACAAGCAGCACATCAGGAGAAGTTTTGATCTCTGATGGAGGCCAGACTTCCACAGAAAATGACCCAGTACATGCCCAGAGCCCATAAGGGCCTGACCTGCCCAATAGCATCCCTCTTCAACAGGGCATGGGTGGAAGAGGCTGGGGGAATGATCAGCTGTGAGGGACCAAGTGGTCTCAGACCAGAAGCTATGTTTAGCAGGGTCGGAGATGCTACTTCAGGTGCTGGCATGGGTGGCACATTGGAGGTAGCGTGGACCTCTGTCTGCAGCCAGCCTGTAGACTGGCTCCTTTTTCCCATTGTTCACAGGCCCCTCTTGTCCCTCTGTGGCAAGGGTTATAGTGCTGAAAGAGGGGAGGGCACACACTTAGAGGGAACACAGCCAGATCTGGCCTGACAATCAGGACCTCTGCTCCAAAATCTTGAGTCCCTACTCTGCCCCCAATAGGTTTGAGAAGGCCACTGAGAATAGAGGAAATCTGTGCCTCACATCTAGCTTCAGTCCTGGTATCATCAATCCTCTCCCAAGGCAATAGCTGATGGCACATCCAGAGGAAAGATGTGACTTGTGGTCCATCAAATCCAGCCCCACTTCTGGGTACCACACAGACTCTACATTCATGCTACCCCACAAGGACACCCCTTCAAGACCATAATAGATAATTGATGCACTTAAATTCATAGAGGCAGAGAAAAGTTGGAAGGACTGATGCTGAAGTTGAAACTCTAATACTTTGGCCACCTGATGCAAAGAACTGACTCATTTGAAAACACCCTGATGCTGGGAAAGACTGAAGGCAGGAGGAGAATGGGGTGACAGAGGATGAGACGGTTGGATGTCGTCCCAGACTCAAAGGACATGAGTCTGAATAAACTCCTGGAGTTGGTGATGGACAGGGAAGCCTGGCATGCTGCAGTCATGGGGTTGTAAAGCATTGGACATGACTGAGGGGCTCAACTGAACTGAGAAAAATGGGAATACAGTAGGACTGATCTCCATCGAAAGATTGAGAGCAAACCACTGACAAAAAAATAGATAAATAATTTATTAGGTAAAGATTCAGAACAATTAGTAATAATAATGCAAACTGAACTAGAAAAAAGTAGAGAAGCACCATGAAAATTCTACCAAGGAACTAGAAAATAGAAAAAAGAACCAAACCGAGCTGAAAATACAGTAACTGATAATGAAAAACACACAAGAGTAAGCAGCATACAGGATAATGCACGGATTCATAATAATGGAAATCACCAGTTAGAATAGCTAAAAGAAAAACCAAAAATAAAAAAAAATGAGAATAATTTAAGAGACCTATGGATAACATTAAGCATATCAGTATTCATATTATAGGCATCACAGAAGGAAATAAGAAAGAGAAGATGGTAAAATGTATTTGATGAAATAACAGCTGAATACTTCCCAAACAAGTAGAAAACACATCCATGAACACAAAGCACATAGTGTACCAAAGAAGATGAACCAAAACCCACACTAAAATATAGTATAATTAAAATGGCAGGAGTTAGAAATCAAGAGAGGAGTCTAAAGACAGAAAAAACAACAACAACAACAAACACGCAGAATCCATAAAAGGAAACCCCCTTAAGGCTATCTTCTGAGTTTTGTATAGAAACTACAGGCCAGAAGCAAGTGGCATGATATATTGATGTTTAAAGTGCTGAAATAGAAATACAAATAACCTAGAATATCTACCAGTAAGATTATCACTTAGAATTGAAAGAGAGATAAAGAACTTCTCAGACAAGCAAAATTTGTAAGAGTTCATCAAAAATAAACCAATCCTGAAATAAATGTTAGAGGATCTCCTCTAAATAGAAAAGAGGTAAGAATTTGTAAGAGAGGAAAAATTCCACTAGTAAACACAATAGCCAAGATATGAAAGCACATCAAATGCTCATCAATGGATAAATGGATAAAGGAACAGTGTTGTATACACATAAACATACATACACATACACACACACACTATGATATCACTCACCACAAAAATAATGAAAATCTGCTATTTGCAGCAACATGGATAGACTTGTGAGGAATTATCCTTAGTGAAATAAGTCAAATTAAGAAAAAGAAAGATAAATACTGTGTAATATAATTTATACCTGGACTCTAAAAATACAACGAATCAGTGAATGTAACAAAGAAGAAGCATACTCACAAATAAAGAGGACAACTAGTGTTTATCAGTGGTTTGGAGGAAGGGAAAAATAGTAGTATGGGATTAACACATACAAGCTACTACGTGTAAAATAGGTCAGCAACAAGGTTATATTGCATAGCACATGGAAATATAGCCATTCTTTTGAAATAAACTTAAGTGGAGTATAATCTACAAAAAAAAAAAAAAAACAGAATCACCAGGGTGTATATTGTAATAAAGTATTGTAAGTCAACTATATTTCAATTTAGAATAACAAAGTGAAAAGGCAACCTACAGAAATGGAGAAATATTTACAAATCCTACATATGATGAGGGGTTGTTGCTATTGCCATTTTTCAGTTACTCAATCTGGTCCAACTCTTTGAGACTCCATGGACTGCAGCACACTAGGTTTTCCTGTCTATCACTATCTCTCAGAGCTTGCTCGAACTCATGTCCATTGAGTTGGTAATGCCATCCAACCATCTCATTCTCTGTCATTCCTTTCTCCTCTTGTCTTCACATCAGAATGGCTATCATCAAAAAGACAAACAATAGTAAGTTCTGCCAAGCGGGTGTGGAGAAAGGGAACTCTCCTGCATTGACAGTGGGAATGTGAATTGGTGTGGCCATTAGAAAAAGCAGTGTGAAGTTTCCTCAGAAAATTAAAAATATGTACAACTATATTATCCAGCAATTTCACTTCTAGGTATCTATGAAAGGAAATAAAATCAGGATCTAGAATGGATACAAGCAATCTCATGTTTATTGCAGCGTTATTCACAACAGACAATAAGTGGAAATAACCTAAATGTCCAATGACAGGTGAATGGATAAAGAAAATAAGATATATGCATACAAAGGAATATTATTCAGCTTTGAAAGGAAAGGAAATCCTGTCATATACTACACTGTGATTGAAATTTCAGGCCATTATAAGTGAAATAATCCAGTCACAGAAGGAGAAATTCTGGATGATTCCATCTATATAAGTTATCCAAAGTAGTCAGACCCAGGGAAGCAGATGGTAGAATAGTGGTTGCCAGGCTTTGGGGAGTTGCTTTGCAATGGGTTTTGAGGTCTGCACCAAGATGAACGATTTCTAGAGGTCTGCTGTACAACAGTGTACATCTATTTAGCAAGAGTGAACTATGTACTTAAAAATTTGAGTTTATCGTGGCTGATCCATGTCGATGTGTAGCAAAACAAATATAGTATTGTAAAAAAAAAAAAAAAAAAACTAAAAAAATAAAAAATAATTAAAAAAAAATTTGAGTTTAAATGTTATATATTTTTTACCAAAATGAAAAAGAAAAAAATACATATCCTCCTGTTTTTTTTATATATGTTAACGATGGTTAGGAAAAGAAGCCAAGAATCCTGAGTCACCCATTCCTCATTTACTGGACTCTGAAAGGCATTCTGCAACCTATTTTCTGACCATTTCTTCCACTTCCCCTCAACTCCTGAAACTCATACTCTGGACACCTTGGAAATGATTGCCATCAACATAAATGCTTCCATTTGCAAAATATCTCATCTTTTCACAGCACAGACCACATTGTCCCTCCTCCTTGTTGCAGGCATTTACAGACCCTTGGCTGGCTGTCATTCTCTCATACACAAAACTTGTCTTAATTATGGGTAATTTCAATAAAACAAAAATGTTCCAACCTGTCCTCTTACTTCCTTTTCCTCTACTCTGGTGAACTTGTTTTCCACCCCCTTACTTAATCATTCCCATGTGTATGTGTTCAGTTGCTCAGTTGTGCCTGACTTTTTGCAGCCCCATGGACTGTAGACCTCCAGGCTCCTCTGTCCATGGAATTTTCCAGGAAAGAATACTGGAGTGGTTGCCATTTCAAACTATACAAGATCTTCTCCACCCAGTGCCACCTGAGAAGCCCAGTCATTCCCATGGTCATATCCTAAGACTTTATTCTTTCCAATAACCACAACTCTTTCACACTTATTCCTTAAATGAAACCTCCTACCATTTGGAAATGGGAATTGTGGAAGAGTTTTGGTTATTGGAAAGAATAAAGTCTAAAAAATCTTCGACCACTAGGATCTGTATACAATGAACCTACAACATTTTGTTATCTGTCATTCCACTTATATACTCAGATTTCTCATTATTCAGATTATTTTATAGTCAATTATCAGAATCAGTAATGGCATGCATGTCTTTTTCCAATGGCACTGTTGTTCTCATGTGGGTAAATCATTACTATGATAGGTTAATATTTCAAAAGTTCCCAGTAGAACAGGTGCCAAAGCATTGTTGATATATTAGAGAGGGTTCATTTGAGTTATGAGAATGGAATTGACAAGATACTGACAATGGGAGATTAGAGAGAGTAAGTAACTAAGGATGACTTCTATTTATCTGTCTTGGGACATGGAGTATAGATTGTTGAGACATTAACTAGCTTAAGGGAATACAAGAAGGGACATACATTTCTATGGGAGAAGATAATGTGCTTCCAGTCCCACTGTGTTTTAACCGCCTCTGTGTCATTCAGATGGAGATATCCAACTAGTAGCTGAAATATATGGCCAAAGACCTCAGAAGAAAGTTCAGAACAGAAGTTACTGAAGTATAAAGCAAGGAGGTTAAATCTATATGAGTGAAGGAAATCATTTAAGGTAAACCATATAAAGCAAAAATGGCAACCCACTCCAGTATTCTTGCCTGGAGAATCCCATGGATGGAGGAGCCTGGTGGGCTACAATCCATGGGCTCACAGAGTTGGACATGGCTAAGCGACTTAACTAATAAATAGCAAAACATAAAAAGAAGAGACTACATCAAGATCAATATAAAAACTTTGGGAATATTTGGCTTATTTTTTTTTTAATTTCTACTGATATCCATCACAGTGTGTAGTCAATATACTATTATCTAATTCTCCCCCCAAATATTGAAACTATAGAAAAATAGAGATACATTTATCTGTATAAAAACAAGCTATATAATTCTTCTAAAATACTCATTTGTTGCATAGCTCCAAATGGATGGGTTGTGGTGCTTCCCAGGTGGCACAGTGGTAAAGAATATGTTTCCAATGCAGGAGATGCAAGAGATGTGGGTTTGTCGCTGGGTTGGGAAGATCCCCTGGAGTAGGAAACAGCAACTCACTCCAGTATTCTTGCCTGGAGAAGCCCATGGACAGAGGAACCTGGTGGGCTACAGTCCATAGGATCATAAAGTGTCATTCGCAACTGAGCACACATATACATGAAGGAATAGATTATTAGAAAAATTGTTTTCTGATTGGAACATGACCTTACATGATAAGAAGATGCATTGCTTTATTTCATTCTCATATATTTTGTCCCTATGGTCTTTTCTCTTATGATTTAAGATGCCCTATAAAGATTCATCTATTTATGTTAGGATCTCTGTAAACAAAGCCTCATCTTAAATACTGGATCTAAGTACCTGAAGTATTTTGACTCTCATACAAATTCCAGCATCTAAGATGATATGTCTGCCCTTAAATACTGGAAGAGAAAAGGAGATTTATATTAAATCATTCATTGCCTATTAAATCTTAAAAAAAAATTGAACAGACAGGACTGGGGCTCTGCTTGGTCATTTTCCCATTTGCTTTTAGAAACTTTCTTCACTCAACTATAGCATCATCATTCCTGTAACAAGAACAATGCCTCTTCCTGATGTTATCCAGAAAGTCAAATGCAAAATTAGATTATAAAGTTGGCCGAGTTTTTTATTAGACATGTGATGTTCACAAGTCATTTGACTGCTCTAGGGCTCAGTTACTTATGTAAATAATGTTAAAAAATGTAATTATCAAGATGATTAAGTAAAAGTCTGCTGTATAACATGTAAGATATTAACTCTCTGCAACACAGTTCCACAAAACCAGGAGTAATTCTCTATTGATCCGATTGATGTGCCCAGGAGAATCCTTGGCACAAAATAGGTAATCAATAAATATGTTTGGAATGGATGAATTAATTTGATCTCATTTTACCTGACTTTAACATCTTTGAAGTTGCAAACTAAATAAAAAGCAAAAACAACAACAGCAAAAAAAAAAAAAATCACAACAGCAAAAAAAAAAAAAAACATACAGAAAAATATTTACCTCAATAAAAATAGGTCATGTTCCTGACTTTAGGGGAAATGCTTTCAATTTTTCACCATTGAGGATAATGTTTGCTGTGGGTTTGTCATATATAGCTTTTATTATGTTGAGGTATGTTCCTTCTATTCCTGCTTTCTGGAGAGTTTTTATCATAAATGGATGTTGAATTTTGACGAAGGCCTTCTCTGCATCTATTGAGATAATCATATGGTTTTTATTTTTCAATTTGTTAATGTGGTGTATTACATTGATTGATTTGCAGATATTGAAGAATACTTGCATCCCTGGGATAAAGCCCACTTGGTCATGGTGTATGATCTTTTTAATGTGTTGTTGGATTCTGATTGCTAAAATTTTGTTAAGGATTTTTGCATCTATGTTCATCAGTGATATTGGCCTGTAGTTTTCTTCTTTTGTGGCATCTTTGTCAGGTTTTGGTATTAGGGTGATGGTGGCCTCATAGAATGAGTTTGGAAGTTTACCTTCCTCTGCAATTTTCTGAAAGAGTTTGAGTAGGATAGGTGTTAGCTCTTCTCGAAATTTTTGGTAGAATTCAGCTGTGAAGCCGTCTGGACCTGGGCTTTTGTTTGCTGGAAGGTTTCTGATTACAGTTTCAATTTCCTTGCTTGTGATGGGTCTGTTGAGATTTTCTATTTCTTCCTGGTTCAGTTTTGGAAAGTTGTACTTTTCTAAGAATTTGTCCATTTCTTCCA